>JAKVIS010002222.1:0-23987 GCA_033119425.1 Bufotes viridis | reverse complement strand
ATGCAGGTATGGTTTTAGAAATGTATCATGACAGGTGCAGCATTTTGAGGGTTCAAAAAGACTGAGCCACTGTCCGTGGCGGTTCTACTACGGGTTGTCGGAATAGAGAGACATTGAAGGTGGT
Organism: Bufotes viridis; assembly: GCA_033119425.1. Taxonomy (NCBI): domain Eukaryota; kingdom Metazoa; phylum Chordata; class Amphibia; order Anura; family Bufonidae; genus Bufotes; species Bufotes viridis. The sequence continues at coordinate 23,863 of JAKVIS010002222.1, read as the reverse complement.
ACCCAGTAAACTGGCCAGTAAGTGGGAGAGGACTCCCTATCTTGTGTCTGCCATCCTGATATGCTGAAACTCACCCCTGCGAGTCACCAGAGAGGCGCAGGAGTCCCAAAGTTGCTCTGCAGAAACCGCCTAAAACTCTGTATTGACAAGGAGACTGTCGGTGCAGAATTCCGGATCCAGTCTACTGAGTCGGAATTCCCATTGCTCAGACCTGCTGACCTCTATGCAGGCCATAAGCGGATTGCTGAATGATCTGAGCCGCTCCTGGTTCCTACCCCTGGTTAAACCTTTGCAGGTGCCTGCCCCACCTGCTGAACCTGCAACCGTGCATGGCCTACTCAGGTGCTACTGAAAGGGGTCCCACTGACGTGGATCCTTCTTGTTCCCCCTGTGCCCGGACAAGAGGAGACCTTGGTTCTAAGGAGGTTCTACCGGTCTACAAGGCGCTTACCAGTACGTTTTGAAAACTATGACTGTACTGGAAGTGTTTCCCGACAGGAAACCTCTGTGTGAGCATCATCCTTTTAAGTTTGTGCCCAGAGATGGACTCCTGTGTGCGAGCCTCTGTGATATGTTCTTATTATGGACTTATGCATTTTCATATGGACTATGTGATGTTTTATTATGTTCTTTATTATGGACTCAGGCATTCTCTTATGGACTATCCTGGTGTTAACCATTGATTTGCTATGCCAGGTCAGCATCACAGTTCTGCATTAACAGCCTGCAAGCAGAGGACGACGCCCATTGTCACCGCACTTCTCCGTTACCAGCTGGACCTGATAATAATTGTCAATGCAGATGGAATTGATTACTGATGAGTATGTATGCCTGCATGTTTTCTTTGTCTCTTCAGGTGAAAATTCCAGCTCGGGCGGCAACCCTGTTGGAGTGCAGGTCGAGTACTCAGCTTAAAGCTAGCGTGTGTGTAGTGCACGTAGTAGTACCCGATCACTACAGTATGTAGCATCCCCAAGTCAGGGCAATGTATGGAACTAACCTGGGGAATGCCAGTGATGGAGAGGCCGGCACGCTGTTCCTCTGGGGCACTCTCTGGGTTCTTGCGGGACACAGCCAGGTGGAATGTGAGGTGCCCTTGGTGTTGTAGTTTAACGTGCCTATGGCTGGGTCCCTGATGTGTCGTGACGCCAGTGCCAGTAACGGTGGCACACCGTATTTATAGTAGGAATAACAGAGGTGCAGACTTGTAACTTGAAAACAGAATTCCAACTTTACTGAAAACCGTAGAAAATACAGCAGGCAACCTCTTAACACAGTTCTTGTTGCAGAGAATAGACGTTTGTACAGTCGCAGTTACAGCAGGCTTACATCCAGCAAGGAATAACAGAGGGAAAGACAACAGGACTTAGAATTGCAGGTGAACCTTACTTTCTTCCTGACTTGTCCTGACTGGAATTGATGCTTCAAGGCCCCAATGCCCTACTTCTGGCTTATATCCTTGAATCTCCAGTAGACAGTGTACCTCCTCTTGGCATTTAGTACCTCTTGCTCTAGGGATTGCCTCTGCTTGACTTCTGCTGACTCGCTTAGGCCTGAGACATGTGGCCTTCACAGACTCCAGGGTCTGCACTAACACTAGCCTGCCTTGGCCTAGCTATATATATATCCTGCTCACCAGCTCCCCCAGTGGTCTAATACCTACATGACAACCTTCACATTGCTGCAGGCAATTATATGAGACACTTAAGGAACATAACAGATTGGTGGTAAGCGGGTATTAAAGTGCCCGTATACTGCATACCCACGACTTTAAACTGAGTGCGACCTCGTACTCCCACAGGAGTCCACCCAGCTGGATTCTTCTCCTGAAAGACAAAAGGAAAACATGCAGGCATACATAGACACAAATGAATGACATCTGCATAAATAATCATATCAGGTCCAGCTGGAAAGGTGGAGCGCCGGTGACAAGAGCGACGTCCTCTGCTTGCAGGCTATTAATGCAGAGCTGTGATGCTGACCTGGTACAGCAAATCAATGGTTAACACCAGGATAGTCCATAAGAGAATGCCAGAGTCCATAATAAGAACATATCACAGAGGCTCGCACACAGGGAGTCCATCTCTGGGCACAAACTTAAAAAGGATGATGCTCACACAGAGGTGTCCTGGGGGTGTATAACAGGCAAGGGCTCACGTGGAGGAGTCCATTCTTGCGCACAAACGTCAAGCAAACTATTTCCAGTAGTAACTGCCCGGGAGGAGACACCACCAGTATAATCAAAGTCCCTAAACGGACTGGCGGACGTCCCCTGTTCATCCGGGTGGACCTTCTCAACACAGGAGTGTCCTCCTCCCTTAGAATCGAGGTAGAAGGGAGAGGAGCAACAGGAGGGTCTCCACCAGTGAGACCCTGGTCAGGAACAACAGGAGCCGGAGGATCCTCTACAAGGGGACTGGATCCGGGACATTTTGAACCGGCTCTTCCGGAGGTGAAGGCACAGTAGGTGCCGGAGGCGGGCACCAACAAATTTAACCAGGGTGTGAGGAACCAATGGAGTGGTTCAGCATCATTAAATAGATCTGCCACAGCCTGCATAGGCTCCACAGGCTGAGCAGCAAGTCCTGGCACAGGAGACTGGGGTCCGGAGTCTCCAGCAATGGGCCCCTTTGTCATGCAGAGTTTTAGGCGGTTTCTGTGAACAATTTGGGGACCCTTACCCTCTCTGGTGACCTCATAGGTATGAGTTTCAGCATTAGGGATGGCAGACACAAGATAGGGAGTTCTCTCCCATTTACTGTCCAGCTTACTGGTACGGTGATTGTTCTTTAACCACACGGTGTCCCCCCACAGCCAAAGGGCTCTGCATGGGCCGCCAAATCATAGTCTTTTTGTTGTCGCTCCCGGGCACCTTCCATGCGCTCCTGGACAATTTCTTTGGCATTAAGCAAGCGCCTTTGATGTTCCATTACCCAGTCAGTTTTAGGCAGGGGATTAATGTCGTCCAGCACTTATGCGTCCAGGGAATGGTCTGCAGGCAATTTACCCTGACGCCCAAACAACAGGTAGAAAGGAGTGTATCCAGTGGAACAATGGATAGTATTATTATGCGTATACATGAGCTGTGGTAACAGGTTAGGCCAATCTCCTCTGGTCTCAGGAGGCACGGCTCTCAACATTTCAATCAGGGTCTGATTCATCTTTTCACAGAGTCCATTACCTTGTGGATGATAGGCCGTGGTCCGGACCTTTTGGCAATTGTGTAGTCGGCACAGCTCCTGGAACAGATGAGACTCAAGCGCAGACCCCTGGTCGGTGAGGATCTTTTCTGGGCAGCCGTAAGGCAGGAGGAAGTGTTTCCAGAACAATTCAGCGGTCGTCTTGGCTGTTAGGTCCTTCACAGGCACTGCTACGGCAAACTTAGTAAAATGGTCAATAATAGTCATGGCATAGGCATACCCTGAGTGACTGGGCTCTAACTTCACGTGGTCAATCGCAACCAGTTCAAGAGGGCGGTACTTATAATAGGGTGCAGCGGTGCTCTCTGATCATGATATTCACCTCTCTTTAGGGCACAGGCTGTACATTCCCGACACCACTTCTCAATGTCCTCTCTGATTCCAACCCAGTAGAACCGCCTACGGATAGTGGCCTCAGTCTTTTGAACCCCAAAATGTCCAGACCTATCATGATACATTTCTAGAACCATACCTGCATCACGGCGTGGGATGAGGATCTGGTGCACTCTGTCATTTGACACTGGATCCAGGCTTCGTCGCAGCAACAGGCCTTTTCGAAGGAACAGTTGTTGACGTTGCTTCCACAATTTGATGAGTTCTGGGTCTGCGGTCTTTCGCCGAATTCTTTCAGGGGTTCTGCCACTGATGAAGAAGTCCAGCAGTTCACCGAGAACTCTACTCTCTGATTGCAACTTAATCCACTTTTCTTCTCTGGATGCAGGCTTATCAAAGGATGGAGGGTCAGAGGTTCCACTGTTGGCAGCTTGAGCTTGGTCCTGTTGAGCAAACCTGTTGTAAAATGCTGGCATCTCTACATCTTCCCAGGCATCCCGTTTGTCATCTGGTGCTATCTCAGTGGGGAGCCTTGACAGGGCATCAGCATTATCGTTTGAGCGGCCAGCCCGGTATTTTACAGTGAAGTCGTAATTAGCAAGGCGGGAGGCCCATCTCTGTTCTAAGGCCCCCAGTTTGGCGGTGTTCAGGTGGGCCAGAGGATTATTATCAGTGAAGGCAATAAATGGAGTGGCAGCCAAATAGTCTTTGAATTTTCTGTTACCGCCCACACTAAGGCCAGAAACTCTAATTTGAAAGAGCTATAATTCTGATCATTCTTTTCAGCTCCCTTTAAGGACCGACTGGCATAAGCTATCACCCTCTCTTTCCCTTCTTGCACTTGAGCCAGCACTGCTCCCAGGCCTTTCTTACTGGCATCTGTGTAAAGGTGAAATGGCTTACTGTAATCTGGGTACCCCAGCACAGGAGGTTCAGTCAACTTCTTCTTTAACAACTGAAATGCAACCTCCCTCTCTTCATTCCATTCAATGGGGACAGGAGTCTTTGGGCTCTTTTTGGTTGCCCCCTCAGGAGTTCCTGGATTGGATCCGCTATTTGAGCGAAGTGGGGGATAAAGCGCCGGTAGTAGCCAGCGAAGCTAAGGAAACTCCTCACTTCCTTCACTGTAGTGGGAACCGGCCAATTTCGGACAGCAGCCAACTTATCAGGATCAGGCTGGACCCCCTCTGCGCTTACAACATGTCCCAAGTATTTTACAGCAGGTTTCAGCAAGTGACATTTGGACGGTTTAATCTTGAGGCCGTATTTAATAAGGATTTCAAACACCTCAGCTAAATGTTTTAAATGGTCCTCATACGTTTTAGAATAGATGATAACGTCATCCAGGTACAACAGCACCGTCTCAAAGTTCTTATGGCCTAAGCACCGCTCCATTAATCTTTGAAAGGTCCGGGGGCATTACACAGTCCAAATGGCATGCAATTAAATTCAAACAGGCCCATAGGGGTGGTGAAAGCAGTCTTTTCCCTATCTTCAGGGGCCATGGGCACTTGCCAATATCCGCTGGTTAAATCTAAGGTGGAGAAATAGGCGGAGGAGCCTAGAGCAGTTAGAGACTCCTCAATACGTGGCAATGGGTAAGCATCTTTGTGAGTGATCTGATTTATCTTTCTATAGTCTACACAAAACCGGATGCCACCATCTTTCTTTTTACTAAAACCAGGGGGCAGCCCAGGGACTACGACTGTCCCGGATTACGTTTGAGTCTTTCATTTCTTGGATCATCTCTTTAACAGTTTGGTATGAAGTTGGTGGTATGGGTCTATACCTCTCTTTAATGGGAGGATGAGAGCCAGTGGGTATGGTGTGTTGGATAACACTGACCTCTCCATAGTCCGTTGCATGCTTACTGAAGGCTTGATGGTGTTGCTTTACTAGGTTCAGGAGTCCCTCTAGTTGATGCTGCGGGGTAGCTTCGTCCCGACATGGAGTTCCTTCCACCAGGGCACTGGAGAGTCGTCCGCAGGAAGAGGTCCTCAGTGGCAGCTGATGGCTTCTCGGTGACAGGCAGGCGGATGACATCCTGGAAGGAAACCTGGGAAAGCTGGGCAACAGGACAGTGCTTAGTAAGCACAGCAGGATGATCGCTGAGGTTAATCAGACGGACAGGTACTTTACCTTGGGAGACGGTCGCCAGGCACTTGGCAGCTCGCACATATGGGTAGTTCTCCATCTGGACAGGTTCCACCAGGGCCGGATAGTCTTGGCCCTGGACTCCCAGGACAGCACGGCACCACAGGAGAGTTTGGGAGTTTGGAGGTAGAGTCACTGGTCTATTATCACCGATCCTGGCGGTGCAGATCTCTCCTTTTTCATTTGCAAACCTCTGCTGAGCACACAGTACGCTGATGGTCTTTTGGAGGACCTTCTTGGAGGCAGAGGAAGCTGCAGGCAGGGACTGATGGAGAGCTTCAAGTACCTCAGGGTAGCAATTTTTGAAAACATTAGTCCCAACAATCACAGGGTGACCCCCTTTATCCCGGTTTGTACCACGATCACTCCTTGCTGTGGTAAAGTGGCTTCTCCCACCTGGAGCGTGGGTTCCCAGTATCCATGGACCTTTATGGGCTTACCATTGCTTGCAATTATCTCCAACCAGGACTCAGGTGGCTGGGTAAGCAGGCTGGAACTCCAGAACTGATTAAAGGTGGACTGCTGAATAGTGGTGACTTGAGATCCAGTGTCCAGCAACGCTTCAAAGGCACTCCATTGATCCGGACGTTTATTTTGGGACGGGACCCCACATAGCGGGGCATCAGTTTGGATCCCTTGGACCTGTTGTTCTACCTCCCGAGGGCGGTCCTCAGCCTCGAGGGTGACCCGTTAACTGCCAGCAAGTAGATTCAGTATGACCCAACTTCTTGCAGTAATTACAGGAAGGTCGCTTGCGGTTCCTAAACCGGTCACTTGAGCGTCTTCCAGGATCTCTGGGATAAACTTCTTGATACGCAGGGGGCCAGGCTTTTGAGGCAAAGGAGTTCATCTTCCAGCATTAAGGGTTTCTCCCACTCTTCCAGTTTCCTGCAGACTTTTCCAGGCTCTTAGTGAGGTAATTGACCTGTTCCATCAGAGCAGCTACTGTATCAGGAACTGGAGTCTGGGCGGCTTGGCTGGCCCCTGGCAGTGTCTGGTATCCGTTGGCTTAGGATTACGGACAGGAGGTTCGGGATGGGCCACTGGTTCCGTTGGCAGATGTTGTCCCAGAATATTGATGGCCAGTTCTTTAAAGTCCAGGAAAATACTGTTAGGGTGCTGAGCCGACAACATTTTCAATTGTGTTTTTAAAGATTCGCTATTCACACCCGCAATAAATTGCTCTCTCAGAGTTTGATCCTGGGTGTCAATCTCTCTAGGGTCTATATGAATGACGGCTCTCCAGGCCTCTTGGAGGGATAAAGCAAAATCACGGAGTGACTCACCCAGGCTTTTGTTTCTTACTGAAGAAGCGCATCTTTATTTCAGACACCGTCCTGACTTCAAAGGTAGTGCTGAGGCGGTCAAAAGATCTGCTCTATGGTACTCCTCTCAGAACTGGGCCAGGACATGACTTCTCGGCGGGCGCTCCTTCCAACTGGGCTAACAGAATCTCCATTTGCTGCTCCGGGTTAATAGGATAGAGCCGGAACAGAGCCAGGATTTTGTCTTGGAAGTCTTTTAAATTATGAGCCTCCCGGCATAACGGAAACCATGGAGCCCCAAAGTAGTACGGCATCGTCAGCGGCATCATGTTGGCAGCTGCAATGCCGTTGGTGGCCACTGGCTCCCTGAGGGGCAGGCTGCTCGGCTACTTCTGAGTCCGACATGATGCAGATTAATTTGTTGAGCGGTCCCTTTAAGAGTTAGCGATAGGTCCGATGTCGCTGGCGGGGTTACTGGCCGGTGGCGCGATCGATGGACAGAGTCTGGTATCCCCTTTTTGGGCCTTACTAACCAGGCGACCCCTCTCCGGTGTAGGATTATTTCTCCCAGGAGTTTGTACTTACTCCGGTGCAGGCGGTCCAAATCTCGCGAGATCCGGAAGGGCGTCTTCGAGGAATCCCTTGCGCAGCGTCCCTTCCCGCGAGGACGTCGGGCTGGAGGGCGGAGCTTCGGACTTGCTCCGGCGGGGAACAGCGTCTGCGTTCTTCCAAGTCCAAGGTAGGTGGAGTCCAGCTTGGGAAATTTGAATAAAGTGGTGGCGCTGCAGAGTTTGGCGCTAAGTTTTCCCGCCAGCAATGAGTAGTGATAGGCGCAGTAGATAAGTCCACAGTTCAGGCGGCCATCTTGGGCGCCATGATGCATCAATTCAATGACAGCAAGCAGCGGTAGTAAAACAGCATAAAAGTCCACAAAAATGCACTTTGAAGTGGCGATTTTCTTCCTCTTGATAGCGCAACACTGCACAGCGCTTTCTAGAAGTTTTTGGGACACTTTTCTGTACGTTTTAGGTCCGCAAAGTTCACATCAAACAAACAGGCGTTTTGTCACTTGGCAAACTGGTTAAGGCACAAAGTTCACGTTTTTGCTCACAGTCCGTAAAGCGTGCGTATCCTGTTCGTGACTCAAAAATGTAGCATCCCCAAGTCAGGGCAATGTATGGAACTAACCTGGGGAATGCCAGTGATGGAGAGGCCGGCACGCTGTTCCTCTGGGGCACTCTCTGGGTTCTTGCGGGACACAGCCAGGTGGAATGTGAGGTGCCCTTGGTGTTGTAGTTTAACGTGCCTATGGCTGGGTCCCTGATGTGTCGTGACGCCAGTGCCAGTAAACGGTGGCACACCGTATTTATAGTAGGAATAACAGAGGTGCAGACTTGTAACTTGAAAACAGAATTCCAACTTTACTGAAAACCGTAGAAAATACAGCAGGCAACCTCTTAACACAGTTCTTGTTGCAGAGAATAGACGTTTGTACAGTCGCAGTTACAGCAGGCTTACATCCAGCAAGGAATAACAGAGGGTAAAGACAACAGGACTTAGAATTGCAGGTGAACCTTACTTTCTTCCTGACTTGTCCTGACTGGAATTGATGCTTCAAGGCCCCAATGCCCTACTTCTGGCTTATATCCTTGAATCTCCAGTAGACAGTGTACCTCCTCTTGGCATTTAGTACCTCTTGCTCTAGGGATTGCCTCTGCTTGACTTCTGCTGACTCGCTTAGGCCTGAGACATGTGGCCTTCACAGACTCCAGGGTCTGCACTGACACTAGACTGCCTTGGCCTAGCTATATATATATCCTGCTCACCAGCTCCCCCCAGTGGTCTAATACCTACATGACAACCTTCACATTGCTGCAGGCAATTATATGAGACACTTAAGGAACATAACAGATTGGTGGTAAACGGGTATTAAAGTGCCCGTATACTGCATATGCTGTCGTTCCTCTCATTCATGGGAGGCTGGTATAAGTCCTATTCTTAAAATGCAATGTAATGTAATGGTATTTAATTCCCTGTTACTGTGAAATGTGCCATGTGCAGGCCTGCTAGGGATTTCATTCCAGCTCTAGTCAATAGAGGGAGCTAGGGAGCCCTAGTTTATATAAGGCCCAGTCAGGGCGGGCTAGAGGTAGTGCAGACCCTGGAGTCTGTGAAGGCCACATGTCACAGGCCTAGGCAAGTCAGCAGGAGTCAAGCTGAGGCAATCCCTAGAGCAAGAGGTACTGTAATGTCAGAGGAGGTACACTGCAAACTGGAGATTCAAGGATATAAGCAGAATATTTGAAGAATAATTGCCAGTCAGGACAAGCCAGGAAGAAAGTAAGGTTCACCTGCAATTCAAAGTCCTGTTATTTAACCCTCTGTTTTACCTTGCTGGATATAAGCCTGCTGTAACTGAGACTGTACAAAAGCCTATTGTCTGCAACCAGAACTGTTTTAAGAGAGTGCCTTCTGTATTACCACTGTTTCAGTAAAGTTGGAATTCTGTTTCAAGCTACAAGTCTGCACCTCTATTATTCCTACTATAAATACGGTGTGCCACCGTTTACTGGCACTGGCGTCACGAAACATCAGGGACTTAGCCATAGGCACGTTAAACTACAACACCCAGGGCACCTCACATTGCACCTGGCTGTGTCCCTTCAGAACCCAGAGAGTGCCCCAGAGGAACAGCGTGCCGGCCTCTCCATCACTGGCATTCCCCAGGTTAGTCTCACACATTGCTCTGACTTGGGGGTGCTACAAATGGGGGTGGTTCACACTTGCGCGTTTTTATGCGCGTTCGAAGGCGCCTAAAAACGTCCGACGCATAAGCAAGTATTTTCGCGTTAATTCGGGCGTTTTTCGAGCGTTTGGTGCCAATATACTTCAATGGGAAACGCGATAATCGTGTTGTTCGGGCGTTTGTGCAGCGTAAACTCTGTCACGATGCCCCCCGTGTCGGTGATCGCAGAAAACCGCAGGTCAATTCAGACCTGTGGTTAGCTGCTTTCTCCGGGTTATTCTGGTCTCTGGTTACCCGATAACCCGGAATAGGATGGTGATCAGTGGTGTGATAACACACCACCAATCACCGTCCTTCGATCCTGTAAGGTGATGGTGATATCACTTCACAGGATCGCCTCTGATTGGTTGCATGGGTGGGTGGGGGTTAACTTCCCCTGCTCTCCTCCTCCTCCATTTCACGTCAGAGGAGCAAGAAGAGAGCAGCCTGCCATCCTTCAGGAGAGTCCAGCACCTCAGCAGCCTGATCGTGCCCAGCACCCCTTCTGACTATCAAGAGTGCCATCTGGCACTCACAGGTATTTAGGTAGAGATTAGGGACAGGTTCGGTTAGGCAGAGATACATAGGGAAAGTTAGAGTTAAAAAAAAAAAAAACTCTTTATCTATTGCATCACCATCTTAGGGTGTCTGGGGTCCACAGCACAGCTGTGTGACCCTAGACCCCCCCCAGGGGTGCTACAGCTTGTTCAGTGACCCCCTTGTGAATCTGATGGTGGAGCAAACAAATCTGTATACCCAACAGTTTGTTGCTCAACAACCAGGATCTTTTTTGGCTAGGCCCGGTGGCTGGACGCCGGTCAGTGCAGCCGATATGAGGACGTTTGGAAGTACTGGAGTGGGGACATCCTCTACCAGACCCCACTTTACAGTACGGCATGACACGCTCACGGTTTGAGGCCATCCGGAAATGCCTGCATTCTGCAGATAATGCAGCATTTTCCCCCCAAGGTGATCCTGCCTATGACCACCTGTACAAAATCAGGCCGGTCATCGATCACTCTGGGGCCAAATTTGTGGAGGTCTATGTACCTGGAAGCGAGGCCCTGGTTGATGAGTCTCTCATTGCTTTCGAGGGGAGACAAATTTTCCGCCAGTATGTTCCCTCAAAGCAGACGATGTATGACGTGAAGCTGTACAAACTTTGTGAGAGTACCTCAGGGTACACTTACAAGTTTCGTTTGTATGAGGGGCGAGATTCCCATATTCAACCCCCAGAATGTCCCCCCTGGGTGTTAGTGGGAAACTTGTGTGGGACCTTATGCACCCACTGCTAGATAAGGGTTACCACCTGTACGTGGATAACTTTTATACTAGTATTCTCTTGTTCCAGTTCCTCGCCGCCAGATCCACGTCCGCTTGTGGGACCATGTGGCAAAATTAGCGTGGCCTCTGTACCGGCCCCCTCCAGGTAACTATCCCAGGGGTGAGATCCGTGCCCTTACCAGTAAAAACCTGTTGTTGGTCAGATATAAGGATAAGAGGGATGTCCTTGTACTGACCACAATTCACGGTAACGGCATCACCCCTGTCACTGTGCGAGGTAACACTGCAACGGTCCTCAAGCCCGATTGTATCGTCGACTACAATCGGTATATGGGAAGAGTTGATCTCTCTGATCAAGTCATCAAGCCATATAATACCAAGTTCAAAACCCGGACATGGTACAAAAAAGTGCAGGTTGCCATGTACAACTCTTTTGTGCTGTCCCGAAGCGCTGGCAACACAGGGAAATTCCTCCAGTTCTATGAGGCAGTCCTCAAGGACCTGATCTTTTCTGACCGGGAAAGAGCAGGCCAGAGTACCTCAGGAACTGGAGGCGCCCGGATCGTACCTGGCCAACACTTTCCAGGTGTGGTCCCCCATATTGGAAAGAAGGGACGAACCCAAAAAAGGTGCAAAGTGTGTCATAGGTGGGGGATACAGAAGGGCGCTCCTTCCACTCTACGCCCTGCCATGTGGCCATACAGTAGTTTACGACCATATATGGGTTGTGTCTGCAAACTTCAGGATCAGGGCAATAAAAATTGGGTTTTATTTGGCTGTTAACCCTTGCTTAGATACTGAAAAAAAATGGATTAAAATGGAAAGTTTGCGAAAAAAAATCAAAATTCTGAAATTTTAGCCCCATTTCCCATGAACTTTTGTGAAACACCTAAAGGGTTAATGACGTTTGTAAAATCTGTTTTGACTACCTTGAGGGGAGTCATTTCTAGAATGGGGTCAATTTTGGGTGGTTTCTATTATGTAAGCCTTACAAAGTGACTTCAAACCTGAACTGGTCCCTAAAAAGTGGATTTTTTAAAATGTCTGAAAATTTTCAAGATTTGCTTCTAAAGTTCAAAGCCTTGTAATGTCCCCAAAAACTAAAATGGCATTCCCAAAATGATCCATACATGAAGTAGACATATGGGGAATGTAAATGAATAACTTTTTTGGCGGTATTACTATGTATTATAGAAATAGAGAAATTGAAAATTGCACATTTTTCCTAATTTTTGGTAAATTTGGTATTTTCTTTATAAATAAAAATGAATTTTTTTTACTCCATTTTACCAGTGTCATGAAGTGCAATATGTGACGAAAAAACAATCTCAGAATGGCCTGGATAAGTAAAAGCGTTTTATAGTTATTCACACATAAAGTGACATTGGTCAGATTTGCAAAAATGGCCCGGTCCTTAGGGTGAAAATGAGCCCTGGTCTCTAAGGGGTTGACCAAGGCCCAGTGTGGCTTTGTTGCAGTCAGTGGCGTACTAAGGGGGGAGGGAGGGTCGGGTATGGGTGGTAGTCCGCCCTAGGTGCCGGCTCTCAGGGGGGTGCCACAAGCAATGAGCGCTTCCATCAATACAGATGAAAGCGCTCATGGCTGGAGGGCAGGGAGCTGGGTCCTGTCACTCACCACTCAGCTCCCCGGCTCCTCCCCTCCTTCTGGCCGGCGGCGCACAGAATGGTGAAGCAGGACGACTTCTTCCTGCTCCACCATTCAGCCTGCAAGCACAGATCGCGCTGGCTGCCTGTGTTGGCGGAGCCTGCAGCCCGGAAATCTGCAGAGCGATCTGTGCCTGCAGGGAAGAAAGGACTGTGAGCTTCAGGAACGGGACAAGATGAGTAGTTACTGTTTTTTTTTTTGTTTTTGTTTTTTAATACAGAGGAGGTAAAGAGGGCTTTATTACTATGGAGGAGGCACAGAGAGAATTACTACTATGGAGGGGGCACAGAAGGCATTACTAATGTGAAGAGGGCACAATGGGGATTATTTCTACTATGGAGGGGGCATAGAGCCATAGGGCATTACAATAATGAAGGAGCACAGAGGGCATTATTGCTGTGAAGGGGGCACAGTGGCCAATATTACTGTGAAGGGGGCAAAATGGGGATTTCTACTATGTAGGGGGCACAGAGGGCATTACTAGCACAGTGGGCATTACTACTATTAAGTGGGCACAATGGGAATTGTTACTGGGAGGGGGCATAATGGGCATTATTACTATGAAGGGGGCAAGTGGGCATTATTACTATAAAGGGGGCATAATAGGGATTATTACTATGAAGGGAACACAGTAGGGATTATTACTAAGAACGGGGCACAATGGGGATTATTACTGTGAAGGGGACACAATGGGGATTATTGCTATGAAGAGGGCACAATGGGGATTATTACTGTGCAGGGAGCACAATGGGGATTATTACTGTGAAGGGGACACAATGGGGATTATTACTATGAAGAGGGCACAACGGGGATTATTACTGTGCAGGGAGCACAATAGGGATTATTACTGTGAAGGGCGCACAAAGAGGGCATAACTACTGTGAGGGGGGCACAGAGGGCATAACTACTGTGAGGGGGGTACAATGTGTGAATCACTACTATGAGGGGCCACACATCTGTACAAAACTACTGTGAAGGTTGTATAAGGAGGGAAATATTACTGTGAGGGGGTACAATTTTTTTAAAGCATTGGGGGGGGGGGGAGAGATGTTGGTTAGAAAAAGGACCCGTCCCGGGTGCCAAACACCCTAGGCACGCCACTGGTTGCAGTAACTATATTAGGGTTTTGTATCTTTGTGTGAAAGGCAAATCATTTTTTTAAATCTTGCAATATAAAACTAAAAATACTACCTTAAAAAGAATTCTAGTATAACACCTAACTTTATCATTGCTTGGGTTACATTATTATACCTCTATAAACCGTGCACTTATGGCTTATAGATACTGTCGCTGTGATGTATTGAGACTGCTGAGGCACAGAAATGCTGGAAAGCTTTAACCTGAGGCCTTGGATAAATGAAGGAACTGTATGCTATATAGATGTGCAGCTCTTATCTGCCTTAGATAAAGCACATGCAGCTTTTTATAAATACACAGTGCCTTGAAAAAGTACTCATACCCCTTGAACTTTTTTCTTAACATTTTTACACGTTACACCAAAAACTTAAATGTATTTTATTGGGATTTTATATGATAGACCAACACAAAGTAGCAAGTATGTGTGAAGTGAAAAAAAAAATGATACATGATTTTCAAAATTTGGAATAAATTAAAATCTGGAAAGTGTGGTTTGTATTCACCCCCCTCCCCTCCCCCCTCGAATACTTGTTAATTTGTGTAGGTCTATCATCCCAATAAAATACAAACTCCTAGACTTTGGGGTTAAATGTCCAAACATAGCCATGCTACAAGTGTGAAAGTTCCCTTAGTATGAACCTAAAAAGTGGTATCTTGAGAAATATGTTTTGAATTGAACATGTCAACAGCATGTGTGAGACATCTTGCAGTGCTTAAGGTATATAATGAGTGGAGTGAATTCAGAAGGTGATGGAACTATGTCAACTTTATGTCACCAGCCATCAGCAAAATGCCCTTAAATTTGGTTTTCATGTATTTCTTTATTGCTCCTGTGTTCTGTTCTTGGCTGTGATCACATGACCATGCCTCTCCATTTTATTTGTTGTGATGTTATGTTCACAGGTTTTAAAGCACCAATAGGGACAGTATAAGGGGAGGGTCTGTATAACTAGCTGGGTGGGAGGAGCAATAAACTAGCTGGGCGTTGTTAAGGGCAGTGGTGGAGATGTGCCAGAGGAGGTAGAAGTACACAGGAGCATAGCTAATGGCTCATGGGCCCTAGTGCAAGAGTTCAGCTTGGGCCCCCCTTCCCTCAGTGCTTTGTGTGTCTTCTTATGCAACACAAGGGTTTTAGGGCCCCCTCAGACTCCTGGGCCTGGTAGCTAGAGATGTGGCGAACAGAAAGCAATAGACCTCTATTGGCAGGCGAATATTAAAACCCACAGTGACTCATTCTAGCTAACCTATTTTATGACATCTAAATCTACCCTAACATTTTATTTTCTAACCTACTTTTAAATGCTAATTTAGTTATTTAACATATTTTAATTACTTGTAAAATAAAAAAAATCACTCTACACCATGTCAAAAGCCAGGTATGTGAAGGCTGACTATCTATCCATAAGACAGGGCGTCAGCATACCTTACAATGACAGGTTTGAGCAATTTAGACAAACAAACATAAGTTCTCAATCCAAAAGGAGAGAAATTGCTTAGCATTGGTTGGCTATCTAGAGGGGCCTGGACCCTAGACCATTATCATTAGGGCGACAAAAATTGTAATTTTATATGCCAGCCTAACTCCTCTCTCACTGCCTAAGAGAGCTGCATAAACATTTCCCAACATTTAAATCTCATTTGCATACACATGACCAAGAAATGCTAATGAGCAATATAGCAGTATCTGCCTTGTTTGTAAACTGAAACACGATTTGCATAGCTTTCCCATAGTCCCATGTTATGCAAATGAGTTTATATGACAAAACAGAATAGAAAGATTATAAAGTTAGTCTTTAAAAAATTGCAAAATCAAAAAAAAACTAGGCAGCCTTCCTAATCATTGAGATGAGAGCTAGGTGGCATATAAAAAAAAAAAAAAAAAAAATTGTTGTCACCCTAATGATAATCATCTATGTGCACAGGTCCCCCTAGATACCTAACACTAAACAGACAATTTCCCTTCTGGGAAATAAATTTCCCTTCTGGGAAAACTGGTTAAACCCCAGGCTGCCTTGCTAAGGTATGCTGATGATCTGTCTGTCTGATGGATTGTTGGTCCTGCATATACCTGGTGCTTGGCGGCCATAGGGGAGAACTGTTCTGTGTTGTCCATTGAATGTTTTATGTAATAATACAAATAATAATAAGATTTTATGATAGGCAGGCTAGGGTAAAAGTCTGTAAGTCTGTCTTTGTCTGTTTTATAAAATACAAAGATTAGTTTCTTTAGTCAGCTACCTTACTGTATGTTAAAACTAATTTGCATACACATGGCCAAGAAATGCTAATGAGCAATATAGCAGTATCTGCCTTGTTTGTAAACTGAAACACAATTTGCATATCTCTCCCATGTTATGCAAATGAGTTTATATGACAAAACAGAATAGAAAGATTATAAAATTAGTCTTTAAACAATTGCAAAATAAAAAAAACTATGCAGCCTTCCTAATCATTGAGATGAGAGCTAGGTGGCATATTAAAAAAAATAAAAAAATGTTGTCACCCTAATGATGATCATCTATGCGCACAGGTCCCCTAGATACCTAACCCTAAATAGACAATTTTCCTTTTGGAAAAACTGGTTAAAACCCAGGCTGCCTTGCTAAGGTATGCTGATGACCTGTCTGTCTGATGGATTGTTGGTCCTGCATATACCTGGTGCTTGGTGGCCATAGGGGAGAACTGTTCTGTGTTGGTAATTGGATGTTTTATGTAATAATACAAACAACAACAATAATAACTAGAAAGTGCTGTTTCTGAAGAAACCACAGGATGTTGGCTTGGAATATGATTGCCTGTTTGTGGCTCCACCTACTTTCTTGAATTTTAATGCCAGTCCTCAAGTGACCAATTGTGCCAAGTTTGAAGACTGTGCCAATAACAGGCTACGAGCTGCGGCAGTTTTACATTTTCCCATTTAAACCAATTGCTAAAATTTGATTGGCTGATATAGACTCCGCCCACTTTTAACAATTTTGACCCCAATGACCCACGGTGCCAAGTTTGGGTATTCTCATTTAAATACTGTGAAAATGGCAGCTTTTAAAGTTTTCCCATTGAAGTCAATAGGGAAAATCTGATTGGTTGTAGTTTGCCCCGCCCACTTTTTCCAATTTTGAATTGGACATAACCTACCACCTGATTTCTGAAATTTGAAGCCCCTGACATAAAAAATTTGAGAATTGCAGCATTTTTGGAAGTTAAAATTTTTCAAATTTTCACATTTTTCACACTCAAAGAAATCTGATTGGTTGATTTTGGCCCCGCCCACTTTTCAGAATTCTAATCCCAGTCCTCCAATGACCAACTGTGCCAAGTTTGAAGACTGTGCCAATAACCGTCTACGAGCAGCGGCAGTTTAAAATTTTCCCATTTAAACCAATTGCTGAAATTTGATTGGCCGATTTAGACTCCGCCCACTTATAAAATTTTTGACCCCAGTCACCCAATGACCCACGGTGCCAAGTTTGGGTATTCTCATTTAAATACTGTGAGAATGGTAGCTTTTTAAAGTTTTCCCATTGAAGTCAATAGGAAAATCTGATTGGTTGTTTGTAGCTCCGCCCACTTTTTCTAATTTTGAATTTGACGTAACTTGCCACCTGATTTCTGCAATTTGAAGCCCCTGACATCAAAAATTTGAGAATTGCAGCATTTTTGGAAGTTAAAATTTTCAAATTTTCACATTTTTCACACTCAAAGAAATCTGATTGGTTGATTTTGGCCCCGCCCACTTTTCAGAATTCTAATCCCAGTCCTCCAATGACCAACTGTGCCAAGTTTGAAGACTGTGCCAATAACCGTCTACGAGCAGCGGCAGTTTAAAATTTTCCCATTTAAACCAATTGCTGAAATTTGATTGGCCGATTTAGACTCCGCCCACTTATAAAATTTTTGACCCCAGTCACCCAATGACCCACGGTGCCAAGTTTGGGTATTCTCGTTTAAATGCTGTGAGAATGGTAGCTTTTTAAAGTTTCCCTATTGAAGTCAATAGGGAAAATCTGATTGGTTGTAGCTCCGCCCACTTTTTAATGTCCCCAAAATGTGACATAAATTTTCAGGCTGACCCCATGACTAAGTGACCCAAGTTTGGTGACTTTAACTCTAAAGCTGTTTGAGTGACAAAAGTTTACATTTTTCCAATGAAAGTCTATGGGAAAAATGGGATCTTCGAGGCCCGCCCCAGGGCCCGGAGGGTGGGATCGGTTAAAAAGCACAAGCAACCTATTCGGGTATGTGCCGAACAAGTGTGCAAAGTTTGGTAATCCTAAAACTGTGGGAGGAGTAGCGTATAGAAATTTGCTAAATTTTCATTGGCCGTTGGTAGCTCCGCCCACTTTGGGGTGTCCCCTCAAATTTACCCATTTATTCGGGTTGACACCAACAATATGTGATCCAAGTTTGGGGAGCGTAGCTTCAAAATTGTGCGAGTGGGAGCGATTTGAAAATTTTCCCTGTCAAAGTAAAAAGGGGTGTTCGGGGGCCCGCCCCAGGGGCCCCGAGGTTGGGATCGCTTAATAAAGCACAAGCAACGTACTTCGCTATAGGCCGAAAAAGTGTGGAAAGTTTGGGGTCTGTAGCAATAAAAACGTTTTATAGACATTATGCAAAGACAGTGTTTGATGATAATAGTATAGTTTTTCTGAGATCAAGGATCCTAATACAGGACTATATATATATATAGATATATTTCTATAGGGTAAAACAGCCTGTCCCTTTAAGGTGTAATACTCAATCAAACATACAGTAAGGTAGCTGACTAAAGAAACTAGTCTTTGTATTTTATAAAACAGACAAAGACAGACTTACAGACATTTACCCTAGCCTGCCTATCATAAAATCTTATTATTATTTGTATTATTACATAAAACATTCAATAGACAACACAGAACAGTTCTCCTCTATGGCCGCCAAGCACCAGGTATATGCAGGACCAACAATCCATCAGACAGACAGATCATCAGCATACCTTAGCAAGGCAGCCTAGGGTATTAACCAGTTTTCCCAGAGGAATTTCCCAGAAGGGAAATTGTCTGTTTAGTGTTAGGTATCTAGGGGACCTGTGCACATAGATGATTATCATTAGGGTGACAACATTTTTTTTTTTTTTTTTTTTTTTTATATGCCACCTAGCTCTCATCTCAATGATTAGGAAGGCTGCATAGTTTTTTTGATTTTGCAATTTTTAAAGACTAACTTTATAATCTTTCTATTCTGTTTTGTCATATAAACTCATTTGCATACCATGGGACTATGGGAAAGCTATGCAAATCGTGTTTCAGTTTACAAACAAGGCAGATACTGCTATATTGCTCATTAGCATTTCTTGGTCATGTGTATGCAAATGAGATTTAAATGTTGGGAAATGTTTATGCAGCTCTCTTAGGCAGTGAGAGAGGAGTTAGGCTGGCATATAAAATTACAATTTTTGTCGCCCTAATGATAATGGTCTAGGGTCCAGGCCCCTCTAGATAGCCAACCAATACTAACCAATTTCTCTCCTTTTGGATTGAGAACTTATGTTTGAAAGCTCATGATTGTCAGTGTAAGTTATGCTGACACCCTGTCTTATGGATAGATAGTCAGCCTGCACATACCTGGCTTTTGGCATGAATTGAGTGGTTTAAGTTAAATGTGATAGAAAATGATTATTAATGATATATCATTTTCAGAAAGAACTTTTTTTTGATTTGAGGATTGGGGTGGACAGAGAACATTAGGTAATACTCTCCCTGCTTTAACATTGTAGCTTTAGATTGAATTTACTATGCCTGGCTTTGGTAGGAAGGTAAGCTGAATGTAAGAATGCAGGGCAAATCGAACATAGCATAATGTTCACGCGAACAAGCTATATTTGCAGGGAACTGTTCGCAGTCGAACAGTTCGGGACATCTCTACTGGTAGCGACTGCTACCTCTGCTCCCCCTATAGCTACGCCCATGGAAGTACATCATACGTTTGGGTGGAAACAAACCAAGTGATTTGTTCACATGGTGAAAACAGGTCAGGAGAATCCAAACTGATAATAAAAAAATGATAAAAAAAAAACAAGGGAACATAAGGTAAGAGGTAAGCAACCATATGAGCATGTCTGTGATAATCCCGGAAAACCCCTTTAATAGAAAGAGCTGTTACTTCTAGTTGTGGCCACAGTCACCTTTGGCCTTCTTGGGACAGGAAGCAGAGAGGTTAAAAAGTTACCTCCCACCTCCACCCAACAGTGTTTTTTCCAGATTACTACACCAGGATGGATACAACCAATTTCTAAAAACCATAAGAAAATCATATTGGCAATACTTACATAGTAGTTAGTAAGGCTAGATGCACACGTCCATTAAACCCAGACGTGACCAGTACGTGGTAACCAGGACAGGATTTCTTCTTTACAGCCGGAGCACACGGCGTCATTAGTTGCTATGACGCCGTGCGCTCCCTGCCGCCGCTGCAGTACTATTGCTGTTGCTATGAACTTCAGTGAGAAGAAACGAAGAAGAACCCTTCTCACGAAACCAGGCCAAACGAGAAACCACCTGCAGCACATCTTCAAGCTCAGAGGCAGTCTTATGGGTTTTACAAGACCTAGTTAAATGGCACTAACCAGGAGATACAGGAATTATGGAGTGGGAAGAGATTACAAGACCTGTGCAGCATACATAGCTGCAGCTTATATGTGTGAGCATGGCAGCAAGTGTGAATGTGGACAGAGGAATCCACAGTCTCTATTGATGTTTTGTAGCTCCCTGGGTGGGCGTGCAGTGAGGGGAGTCTCCTTCTCGGTTTGCGACAGAGATGCCCTTGATGTAATTTGTATTAGGTGCAGGGAAGGCAATGTCCCTAATATTTGTGACACCAGCACCCATGGGTGCAAATAGATTGAATAACATAGAGTAAAGTTTACTGAAAATCACTTGTCATGAGGTAGGTATATTAATGTATTGCCATAGAAGGAACTTACAACTAGGTTGGTGCTGCCTCTTACTGTAACAAGTTGGGGTAGGATTGAAAGAAACAGTCATGTATTGTCTCTAAGTTTGATTATCCTGGTAAACTGTGTTAAAATGTAATGTAAAATGCCTGCAGTATTTGTTTGGTCAATAGATGGAGCATAGGACCAATTTGCATTGGAGTTTACCATAGAGAAAGTGTATTACTGTGATACTAGTTCTTTAAGGCAGCAGCTAAGTGTTGAAGTGACACGCCCCTTATGATGTCACCCTGCCTCATTGTGAGCAGGAAGAAGGAGGTAGAGAGACTTGAACTACAACTGCGGCCATATTGGCAAGATAGAAAACAAGTTCTGTGTTGTGTAAGACGTGTGTGGAGATACTAAAGGACTATGTGCAGAAACTAACCTGTGGAGCCGACATTGGGCTGTGTGGATTGCCCCAAACAGTAAAGAGACTCACAGTGCTGTCGAGGTACCGGACGGTAACTGTAATAATCCTGGATTATATTCAACTGGTTTTCCGGCCTACTGAGGAGGACTTCTTTGTTGCGGATCCTGCGCTGGTTAAAGGAAAAGGACGACATCGGGCCCCACCGTGCACTTCCACAAACTGTAAGCGGTCCACTTGGACCACTGGGATAAGGGGGTTGCGCACCCGCTTGAAAGTTAGAGTCAGTTAGGAACAGTTTCTGGGACTATTATTTCTTAGTGTCCGCGCTGCGAATACGGACACAACAAAGGTGAAAATTGTTGCAGTGTTTAACTTGTATTGTTTATACTGTTTTGAAGATTTTGCTTGTCTTTACCTCTGTAACTTCACTGTTAACCTGCTTTTATTAATTTATAGTAAATGCAATTTTCTTAATCTTGACTTCTGCGTACGCACTCTTTTCTGGTTGCGGAGTCAAACCACCTGCCTTGCTCTCGGTTCACAGGATCTTTACTAAATTTCAGTGCTCTGGTCACAATACTGATCCTTTAACTTCAGGCTGACCGATACTATCTCCAGGTGTAAAGTATACTATACCCTATAATTCACATGGTTGGTATACATATATGTCTTGCACTTCTTGATTTGCCTACAATTTCTATTAATATTGTCCACATTGTTCATGGAGGAAAGTGGCTCCAAATACAGCTTTGCACTAAACTGTAGATCATGGATAGGCTTTCCCTAATCTTTCTGTCACACTGGGTCACTTACTTGATGTTCTTAAACTTTGGACCTCTTTGGGTTGTGTATTAGCTTCAACTTAACTTCCTGCCTCCTACCATGCTACTTTTATGTGTCAGGGCACCAGTACCTCCTAGGGGTTACTGGGGTGCCTGCCTGTAAGGTTGTTATCAGGTGACATTATCTCACCTCATGCAAACCCTATATGCTTGTACCTTTTGGCAAGCGGCAGCAGGCCGTGCACCGAGGCAGGTGACGGCAGCCCGTGCACCGAGGCAGGTGACGGCAGCCCGTGCACCGAGGCAAGTGACAGCAGGCCGTGCACGGAGGAAAGTGGCAGCAGGCTGTGCATGGAAGCCAGTGGCAGCTGGCCGTGCCCGGAGGCCAGTGGCAGCAGGCCATGCCCGGAGGAAAGTGGCAGCAGGCCATGCCCGGTGGCAACTGGCTGCAGGGCATGCAGTGAGAAAAGTGGCTGCAGGCCCTGCACGGAGGCAAGTGGCTTCAGACCATAGACAGAGGCAAGTGTCTACAGCATTAGGACACAGGGCCCATCAGACAACGCCAGACACAGAAGCAATAAGCCAGGCACGGAGGCCATGGGGTACAGGGGCCATGTCATGAGTCCACTCAGTATAAATTTTCTTAGATAAAGGAAATCAAGTCAGACATATTTTAGACAGGTTGCTAGACCTGAAAGATTTATGTATGCAACCTTGTCAATTCAATGCAGCCTGATACTACTATCGCCTGAGTACCCATTTACATCCACACACAGATTCTCAATTAAGTAACTGGAACTGTTGAGGCAATCCAGCTGGTTAAACACATGCATGGTTTACTTACCTGACAAATAGTTTGCATGGTCCACTTACCAATCTTGGAGTATGTGCTGCCAAAGCAAGCACCAATATTGTGATGCAGCTTCCGCCAACATTTGCATACAAAGCATTGGAAGGAGAGGAAAAAATGGCCCCATTCCAGCTGCTGACTGTTTAAGGTACACTGAGGCATGATCCTGCTGAACTCCACCAAGGAACAGCGGATCTAAGCTCCATGAACCAATAGCCATCCATAGTGAGGTAACCACCAGCTGCATTATACACTTCATGGGGGTTAGGAGCAAGCCAGGGTACATCCATATTAGAAAGCAGGATGTGGATAAACCCACCGATCGAACCCAGGCCATCAGAGAACCCACCTATAGGCTCCGACACCGCCCGGTGGGGTCCGGGCTGCTAAGGGGCCTCTACCTCAAGAGCTGTTAGCAAGGCTATTCGAGAACTGGAAGGAGAGGCCAGACATCCTACTCTCAGCTTTAGGCCCTGAAAGTTCTTGTAGAATCTCTTCAACCCTTGAGCAGGGAACCTCTCTGTGTCTATCCCCTGTAGGGACAGGAAGAACACTGGTGGGTGGAGGTGGGAGGGACCTTTTTAACCTCTCTTCTTCCTGTCCCAAGAAGGTCAAAGGTGAACATCTTCCTTTGGTGCTGTCATGAGGTATGAGCTGGAAAGTCTGTTAACCCACAGAAAATCAACTGCGGTACCTCTGACATCTAGGTGACTTGTTTAAACGCCTTTATATTCTAGCCTTTCATCATTAAAAGCAGATAAAAGGAGTATCAATTAAAAATGGGTAATTAGAAAGTGTAATAGTCTCCTAATGACATCTGTAGAATAGATTGTGTGCATTTATGAGGTTGGACTTTCTTCAGGATATTGTGTTACTGTAGTCTCATAAAGCAACCCCTCGATTCAAGGGGGAAAAAAGATCGCATTAACTACAGAATGAACAGAACACATACCTTGTGACCTCCTTTTCATCTTTTCAGCTGCAGATCTTTCAGTTCACAAGCTCTTCTGTCATCCAAGATGTCTGCACCACTACTCAGAGTATCTTATCACAATGTGCATCAGTAGC
>JAKVIS010002221.1:0-24440 GCA_033119425.1 Bufotes viridis | reverse complement strand
AATGAAATACTCAAACCCTGCTCTCATGTGACTAAGAGGCAATAAGCCTCAAAATTGCTTGATTTAAATTGATGGCTTCGGGGGACCTGCAGCTTCTAGATCATTATCATTAGGGTGACAAAAATTGTACATGTCTTGATGCCAGCTAACTCTTTTCTCATCAGGGCAGATGGCTGCATAAAATTTTTTCCGTTTTGCACTGTCCTAATATTATATTCTATAACATTTCTATACTGTTTTGTTATAAACCAATTCTGCATAAACTTGAATATGAGAAGGAGATGCAAACTAGCAGAGTCTGCTTTTTTAGGCTGAAAAAGAGTCATGCCTATTATTTCCCATATTCATGTTTATGCAAAATGAGTTTACCTGACAAAACAGTATAGAAAGGTAATTTGATATAATATTAGACAATTAGAAAGCTGAAAATGTTTATGCAGCCAAGCTATGCAGTGAGAGAAGAGTTAGCTGGCATAAATAAATTCAACATATTTATCAAACTAATGATAATGATCTTGAGTGCAGTTCCCCCAAGCCATCCAGTATTAATTAAGCAATTTTCATACTTTCTGGCTATCAATCAGATGAGAGCTAGAACTGGCAATGGCATATCCAATGAGGTTTAACTGAGGTGTGGTTCTTGCTAGGTGTTTCACAGTGCAATAGCCTGTTATTGTAAGGTTTGCTGACTGTAGCTGTCTTGTGGATTGGTTGTTGACTTGTACATTTCTGTTTTTTGGTATATAGCCTCTCTGTGATTGTCTGTTAAATATAATCATCTATTTAAAAATATTTTAGAATCCGTAAAAAAATCTAAAAAAATTTTATTTGTGAAAAGTAAAAAAAAAAAAAAACATCTTTAATATGGGTTTATTAATGATGGGTAAAATAATAGCTATTAAAAAATAAAGGTATGGATGAAAGATAGCATAAAAAGGATTAAAAAAAAGCCCAGATTGTTTTTTGATTACCAAAGATATAGCTCTATATTCTAGATCTTTGCAAATTCTCAAAGTGACAATAATTACCGATACAAATTTGTGATTAGAATATTCGAGCTCAACACTAGTGCAGATCAGTATAGCGTCTGCAACTCACCACCTCTCATGAGATACCATACCTTTATGCATTTTTGGAGTTGGCATAATGAGAATGCGCCTGCCTTTCCAATCAAAGTTCTTTGCTAGCACTGAATGAACTTAGCACCTGTGCAACTGCCCCACCTGCTCCAGGAATCCAAAAGCAGATACCAACCCAGTATTTCAATGCAGCTATAATCAAAAGTACTCATAAACTAGGTATGTGCAAGCCAGTAAACTATACATGGGACAAGTACAGTTAGCAGACCTTACAATAGCAGCCTGAAGCACAATGAAATACTCAAACCCTGCTCTCATGTGACTAAGAGGCAATAAGCTCCTCAAAATTGCTTGATTTAAAATGGATGGCTTCGGGGGACCTATGCTCCTAGATCATTATCATTAGGTGACAAAAATTGTACATGTCTTTGGATGCCAGCTAACTCTTTTCTCACTGTTTAGAGGGCTGCATAAAATTTTTCCGTTTTCTAATTGTCCTAATATTATATTCTATAACATTTCTATACTGTTTTGTTATAAACTAATTTGCATAAACTTGAATATGAGAAGGAGATGCAAACTAGCAGAGTCTGCTTTTTTTAGGCTGAAAAGTACATGCCTATTATTTCCCATATCCATGTTTATGCAAATGAGTTTACCTGACAAAACAGTATAGAAAGGAATTTTGATATAATATTAGGACAATTAGAAAGCTGAAAATGTTTATGCAGCCAAGCTATGCAGTGAGAGAAGAGTTAGCTGGCATAAATAAATTCACATATTTATCAAACTAATGATAATGATCTTGGAGTGCAGCTCCCTCAAGCCATCCAGTATTAATTAAGCAATTTTCATACTTTCTGGCTATCAATCAGATGAGAGCTAGTCCTGGCAATGGCATATCCAATGAGGTTTAACTGAGGTGTGGTTATTGCTAGGTGTTTCACAGTGCAATAGCCTGTTATTGTAAGGTTTGCTGACTGTAGCTGTCTTGTGGATTGGTTTTTGACTTGTACATTTCTGTTTTTTGGTATATAGCCTCTCTGTGATTGTCTGTTAAATATAATAATCTATTTAAAAAATACTTTAGAATCCTTGAAAAATCTAAAAAATTTTTATTTGTGAAAAGTAAAAAAAAAACATGTTTAATATGGGTTTATTAATGATAGGTAAAATAATAACTATTAAAAATAAAGGTATGGATGAAAGATAGCATAAAAAGGATTAAAAAAGCCCAGATTGTTTTTTGATTACCAAAGATATAGCTCTATATTCTAGATCTTTGCGAATTCTCAAAGTGACAACAATTACCGACACAAATTTGTGATTAGAATATTCGAGCTCAACACTAGTGCAGATCAGTATAGCGCCTGCAACTCACCACCTCTCATGAGATACCATACCTTTTATGCATTTTTGGAGTTGGCATAATGAGAATGCGCCTGCCTTTCCAATCAAAGTTCTTTGCTAGCACTGAATGAACTTAGCACCTGTGCAACTGCCCTACCTGCTCCAGGAATCCAAAAGCAGGTACCAACCCAGTTTTTCAATGCAGCTATAATCAAAAGTACTCATAAACTAGGTATATGCAAGCCAGTAAACAATTTATGGGACAAGTACAGTTAGCAGACCTTACAATAGCAGCCTGAAGCACAATGAAATACTCAAACCCTGCTCTCATGTGACTAAGAGGCAATAAGCCTCAAAATTGCTTGATTTAAATTGATGGCTTCGGGGACCTATGCCCTAGATCATTATCATTAGGGTGACAAAAATTGTACATGTCTTGATGCCAGCTAACTCTTTCTCACCAGTTTAGGAGGGCTGCATAAAATGTTTCCGTTTTCTAATTGTCCTAATATTATATTCTATAACATTTCTATACTGTTTTGTTATAAACTAATTTGCATAAACTTGAATATGAGAAGGAGATGCAAACTAGCAGAGTCTGCTTTTTTTTAGGCTGAAAAAGTACATGCCTATTATTTCCCATATTCATGTTTATGCAAATGAGTTTACCTGACAAAACAGTATAGAAAGGTAATTTGATATAATATTAGGACAATTAGAAAGCTGAAAATGTTTATGCAGCCAAGCTATGCAGTGAGAGAAGAGTTAGCTGGCATAAATAAATTCACATATTTATCAAACTAATGATAATGATCTTGGAGTGCAGCTCCCCTCGAGCCATCCAGTATTAATTAAGCAATTTTCATACTTTCTGGCTATCAATCAGATGAGAGCTAGTCCTGGCAATGGCATATCCAATGAGGTTTAACTGAGGTGTGGTTATTGCTAGCTGTTTCACAGTGCAATAGCCTGTTATTGTAAGGTTTGCTGACTGTAGCTGTCTTGTGGATTGGTTGTTGACTTGTACATTTCTGTTTTTTGGTATATAGTATCTCTGTGATTGTCTGTTAAATATAATCATATATTTAAAAAATATTTTAGAATCCGTAAAAAAAATAAAAAAAAAATTATATTTGTGAAAAGTAAAAAAAAACAAAAAATATCTTTAATATGGGTTTATTAATGATGGGTAAAATAATAACTATTAAAAAATAAAGGTATGGATGAAAGATAGCATAAAAAGGATTATAAAAAGCCCAGATTGTTTTTTGATTACCAAAGATATAGCTCTATATTCTAGATCTTTGCGAATTCTCAAAGTGACAATAATTACCGATACAAATTTGTGATTAGAATATTCGAGCTCAACACTAGTGCAGATCAGTATAGCGTCTGCAACTCACCACCTCTCATGAGATACCATACCTTTTAAGCATTTTTGAGTTGGCATAATGAGAATGCGCCTGCCTTTCCAATCAAAGTTCTTTGCTAGCACTGAATGAACTTACCACATGTGCAACTGCCCTACCTGCTCCAAGAATCCAAAAGCAGGAACCAACCCAGTTTTTCAATGCAGCTATAATCAAAAGTACTCATAAACTAGGTATGTGCAAGCCAGTAAACTATTTATGGGACAAGTACAGTTAGCAGACCTTACAATAAAGCAGCCTGAAGCACAATGAAATACTCAAACCCTGCTCTCATGTGACTAAGAGGCAATAAGCCTCAAAATTGCTTGATTTAAATTGGATGGCTTGGGGACTCTAGCTTCTAGATCATTATCATTAGGGTGACAAAATTGTACATGTCTTTTGATTGCCAGCTAACTCTTTTCTCACTGTTTAGGAGGGCTGCATAAAATTTTTCCGTTTTCAATTGTCCTAATATTATATTCTATAACATTTCTATACTGTTGTGTTATAAACTAATTTGCATAAACTTGAATATGAGAAGGAGATGCAAACTAGCAGAGTCTGCTTTTTTTTTAGGCTGAAAAAGTACATGCCTATTATTTCCCATATTCATGTTTATGCAAATGAGTTTACCTGACAAAACAGTATAGAAAGGTAATTTGATATAATATTAGGACAATTAGAAAGCTGAAAATGTTTATGCAGCCAAGCTATGCAGTGAGAGAAGAGTTAGCTGGCATAAATAAATTCACATATTTATCAAACTAATGATAATGATCTTGAGTGCAGCTCCTCAAGCCATCCAGTATTAACTAAGCAATTTTCATACTTTCTGGCTATCAATCAGATGAGAGCTAGTCCTGGCAATGGCATATCCAATGAGGTTTAACTGAGGTGTGGTTATTGCTAGGTGTTTCACAGTGCAATAGCCTGTTATTGTAAGGTTTGCTGACTGTAGCTGTCTTGTGGATTGGTTGTTGACTTGTACATTTCTGTTTTTTGGTATATAGCCTCTGTGATTGTCTGTTAAATATAATCATCTATTTAAAAATATTTTTAGAATCCGTTAAAAAATCTAAAAAATTTTTATTTGTGAAAAGTAAAAAAAAAACATCTTTAATATGGGTTTACTAATGATGGGTAAAATAATAACTATTAAAAATAAAGGTATGGATGAAAGATAGCATAAAAAGGATTAAAAAAAGCCCAGATTGTTTTTTGATTACTAAAGATATAGCTCTATATTCTAGATCTTTGCAATTCTCAAAGTGACAATAATTACCGATACAAATTTGTGATTAGAATATTCGAGCTCAACACTAGTGCAGATCAGTATAGCGCCTGCAACTCACCACCTCTCATGAGATACCATACCTTTTATGCATTTTTGGAGTTGGCATAATGAGAATGCGCCTGCCTTTCCAATCAAAGTTCTTTGCTAGCACTGAATGAACTTAGCACCTGTGCAACTGCCCTACCTGCTCCAGGAATCCAAAAGCAAGTACCAACCCAGTTTTTCAATGCAGCTATAATCAAAAGTAACTCATAAACTAGGTATGTGCAAGCCAGTAAACTATTTATGGGACAAGTACAGTTAGCAGACCTTACAATAGCAGCCTGAAGCACAATGAAATACCTCAAACCCTGCTCTCATGTGACTAAGAGGCAATAAGCCTCAAAATTGCTTGATTTAAATTGGATGGCTTCGGGGGACCTATGCTCCTAGATCATTATCATTAGGGTGACAAAAATTGTACATGTCTTGGATGCCAGCTAACTCTTTTCTCACTGCTTAGGAGGGCTGCATAAAATTTTTCCGTTTTTTAATTGTCCTAATATTATATTCTATAACATTTCTATACTGTTTTGTTATAAACTAATTTGCATAAACTTGAATATGAGAAGGAGATGCAAACTAGCAGAGTCTGCTTTTTTTAGGCTGAAAAAGTACATGCCTATTATTTCCCATATTCATGTTTATGCAAATGAGTTTACCTGACAAAACAGTATAGAAAGGTAATTTGATATAATATTAGGACAATTAGAAAGCTGAAAAT
Organism: Bufotes viridis; assembly: GCA_033119425.1. Classification (NCBI taxonomy): domain Eukaryota; kingdom Metazoa; phylum Chordata; class Amphibia; order Anura; family Bufonidae; genus Bufotes; species Bufotes viridis. The sequence continues at coordinate 18,542 of JAKVIS010002221.1, read as the reverse complement.
GTTTATGCAGCCAAGCTATGCAGTGAGAGAAGAGTTAGCTGGCATAAATAAATTCACATATTTATCAAACTAATGATAATGATCTTGAGTGCAGTTCCCTCGAGCCATCCAGTATTAATTAAGCAATTTTCATACTTTCTGGCTATCAATCAGATGAGAGCTAGTCCTGGCAATGGCATATCCAATGAGGTTTAACTGAGGTGTGGTTATTGCTAGGTGTTTCACACTGCAATAGCCTGTTATTGTAAGGTTTGCTGACTGTAGCTGTCTTGTGGATTGGTTGTTGACTTGTACATTTCTGTTTTTTGGTATATAGCCTCTCTGTGATTGTCTGTTAAATATAATCATCTATTTAAAAATATTTTAGAATCCGTAAAAAAATCTAAAAAAATTTTATTTGTGAAAAGTAAAAAAAAAAAAAACATCTTTAATATGGGTTTATTAATGATGGGTAAAATAATAACTATTAAAAAATAAAGGTATGGATGAAAGATAGCATAAAAGGATTAAAAAAGCCCAGATTGTTTTTTGATTACCAAAGATATAGCTCTATATTCTAGATCTTTGCGAATTCTCAAAGTGACAATAATTACCGATACAAATTTGTGATTAGAATATTCGAGCTCAACACTAGTGCAGATCAGTATAGCGTCTGCAACTCACCACCTCCTCATGAGATACCATACCTTTTAAGCATTTTTGGATTTGGCATAATGAGAATGCGCCTGCCTTTCCAATCAAAGTTCTTTGCTCGCACTGAATGAACTTACCACCTGTGCAACTGCCCTACCTGCTCCAAGAATCCAAAAGCAGGAACCAACCCAGTTTTTCAATGTAGCTATAATCAAAAGTACTCATAAACTAGGTATGTGCAAGCCAGTAAACTATTTATGGGACAAGTACAGTTAGCAGACCTTACAATAGCAGCCTGAAGCACAATGAAATACTCAAACCCTGCTCTCATGTGACTAAGAGGCAATAAGCCTCAAAATTGCTTGATTTAAATTGGATGGCTTGGGGGACCTAGTGCTCTAGATCATTATCATTAGGGTGACAAAAATTGTACATGTCTTTTGGATGCCAGCTAACTCTTTTCTCACTGTTTAGGAGGGCTGCATAAAATTTTTCCGTTTTCTAATTGTCCTAATATTATATTCTATAACATTTCTATACTGTTGTGTTATAAACTAATTTGCATAAACTTGAATATGAGAAGGAGATGCAAACTAGCAGAGTCTGCTTTTTTTAGGCTGAAAAGTACATGCCTATTATTTCCCATATTCATGTTTATGCAAATGAGTTTACCTGACAAAACAGTATAGAAAGGTAATTTGATATAATATTAGGACAATTAGAAAGCTGAAAATGTTTATGCAGCCAAGCTATGCAGTGAGAGAAGAGTTAGCTGGCATAAATAAATTCACATATTTATCAAACTAATGATAATGATCTTGGAGTGCAGTTCCCCTCAAGCCATCCAGTATTAATTAAGCAATTTTCATACTTTCTGGCTATCAATCAGATGAGAGCTAGTCCTGGCAATGGCATATCCAATGAGGTTTAACTGAGGTGTGGTTATTGCTAGGTGTTTCACAGTGCAATAGCCTGTTATTGTAAGGTTTGCTGACTGTAGCTGTCTTGTGGATTGGTTGTTGACTTGTACATTTCTGTTTTTTGGTATATAGCCTCTCTGTGATTGTCTGTTAAATATAATAACCTATTTAAAAATATTTTAGAATCCGTAAAATAAATCTAAAAAATTTTTATTTGTGAAAAGTAAAAAAACAAAAACATCTTTAATATGGGTTTATTAATGATGGGTAAAATAATAACTATTAAAAAATAAAGGTATGGATGAAAGATAGCATAAAAGGATTAAAAAAGCCCAGATTGTTTTTTGATTACCAAAGATATAGCTCTATATTCTAGATCTTTGCGAATTCTCAAAGTGACAATAATTACCGATACAAATTTGTGATTAGAATATTCGAGCTCAACACTAGTGCAGATCAGTATAGCGTCTGCAACTCACCACCTCTCATGAGATACCATACCTTTTATGCATTTTTGGAGTTGGCATAATGAGAATGCGCCTGCCTTTCCAATCAAAGTTCTTTGCTAGCACTGAATGAACTTACCACCTGTGCAACTGCCCTACCTGCTCCAGGAATCCAAAAGCAAGTACCAACCCAGTTTTTCAATGCAGCTATAATCAAAAGTACTCATAAACTAGGTATGTGCAAGCCAGTAAACTATTTATGGGACAAGTACAGTTAGCAGACCTTACAATAGCAGCCTGAAGCACAATGAAATACTCAAACCCTGCTCTCATGTGACTAAGAGGCAATAAGCCTCAAAATTGCTTGATTTAAATTGGATGGCTTCGGGGACCTGTGCTCTAGATCATTATCATTAGGGTGACAAAAATTGTACATGTCTTTTGGATGCCAGCTAACTCTTTTCTCACTGTTTAGGAGGGCTGCATAAAATTTTTCCGTTTTCTAATTGTCCTAATATTATATTCTATAACATTTCTATACTGTTTTGTTATAAACTAATTTGCATAAACTTGAATATGAGAAGGAGATGCAAACTAGCAGAGTCTGCTTTTTTTTAGGCTGAAAAAGTACATGCCTATTATTTCCCATATTCATGTTTATGCAAATGAGTTTACCTGACAAAACAGTATAGAAAGGTAATTTGATATAATATTAGGACAATTAGAAAGCTGAAAATGTTTATGCAGCCAAGCTATGCAGTGAGAGAAGAGTTAGCTGGCATAAATAAATTCACATATTTATCAAACTAATGATAATGATCTTGGAGTGCAGCTCCCCTCGAGCCATCCAGTATTAATTAAGCAATTTTCATACTTTCTGGCTATCAATCAGATGAGAGCTAGTCCTGGCAATGGCATATCCAATGAGGTTTAACTGAGGTGTGGTTATTGCTAGGTGTTTCACACTGCAATAGCCTGTTATTGTAAGGTTTGCTGACTGTAGCTGTCTTGTGGATTGGTTGTTGACTTGTACATTTCTGTTTTTTGGTATATAGCCTCTCTGTGATTGTCTGTTAAATATAATCATCTATTTAAAAAATATTTTAGAATCCGTAAAAAAAATCTAAAAAAATTTTATTTGTGAAAAGTAAAAAAAAAAAAAAAACATCTTTAATATGGGTTTATTAATGATGGGTAAAATAATAACTATTAAAAAATAAAGGTATGGATGAAAGATAGCATAAAAAGGATTAAAAAAAAGCCCAGATTGTTTTTTGATTACCAAAGATATAGCTCTATATTCTAGATCTTTGCGAATTCTCAAAGTGACAATAATTACCGATACAAATTTGTGATTAGAATATTCGAGCTCAACACTAGTGCAGATCAGTATAGCGTCTGCAACTCACCACCTCTCATGAGATACCATACCTTTTAAGCATTTTTGGATTTGGCATAATGAGAATGCGCCTGCCTTTCCAATCAAAGTTCTTTGCTCGCACTGAATGAACTTACCACCTGTGCAACTGCCCTACCTGCTCCAAGAATCCAAAAGCAGGAACCAACCCAGTTTTTCAATGTAGCTATAATCAAAAGTACTCATAAACTAGGTATGTGCAAGCCAGTAAACTATTTATGGGACAAGTACAGTTAGCAGACCTTACAATAGCAGCCTGAAGCACAATGAAATACTCAAACCCTGCTCTCATGTGACTAAGAGGCAATAAGCCTCAAAATTGCTTGATTTAAATTGGATGGCTTCGGGGACCTGTGCTCCTAGATCATTATCATTAGGGTGACAAAAATTGTACATGTCTTTTGGATGCCAGCTAACTCTTTTCTCACTGTTTAGGAGGGCTGCATAAAATTTTTCCGTTTTCTAATTGTCCTAATATTATATTCTATAACATTTCTATACTGTTGTGTTATAAACTAATTTGCATAAACTTGAATATGAGAAGGAGATGCAAACTAGCAGAGTCTGCTTTTTTAGGCTGAAAAAGTACATGCCTATTATTTCCCATATTCATGTTTATGCAAATGAGTTTACCTGACAAAACAGTATAGAAAGGTAATTTGATATAATATTAGGACAATTAGAAAGCTGAAAATGTTTATGCAGCCAAGCTATGCAGTGAGAGAAGAGTTAGCTGGCATAAATAAATTCACATATTTATCAAACTAATGATAATGATCTTGGAGTGCAGCTCCCCTCAAGCCATCCAGTATTAATTAAGCAATTTTCATACTTTCTGGCTATCAATCAGATGAGAGCTAGTCCTGGCAATGGCATATCCAATGAGGTTTAACTGAGGTGTGGTTATTGCTAGGTGTTTCACAGTGCAATAGCCTGTTATTGTAAGGTTTGCTGACTGTAGCTGTCTTGTGGATTGGTTGTTGACTTGTACATTTCTGTTTTTGGTATATAGCCTCTCTGTGATTGTCTGTTAAATATAATAACCTATTTAAAAATATTTTAGAATCCGTAAAATAAATCTAAAAAATTTTTATTTGTGAAAAGTAAAAAAAAAAACCATCTTTAATATGGGTTTATTAATGATGGGTAAAATAATAACTATTAAAAAATAAAGGTATGGATGAAAGATAGCATAAAAAGGATTAAAAAAAGCCCAGATTGTTTTTTGATTACCAAAGATATAGCTCTATATTCTAGATCTTTGCAAATTCTCAAAGTGACAATAATTACCGATACAAATTTGTGATTAGAATATTCGAGCTCAACACTAGTGCAGATCAGTATAGCGTCTGCAACTCACCACCTCTCATGAGATACCATACCTTTTATGCATTTTTGGAGTTGGCATAATGAGAATGCGCCTGCCTTTCCAATCAAAGTTCTTTGCTAGCACTGAATGAACTTACCACCTGTGCAACTGCCCTACCTGCTCCAGGAATCCAAAAGCAAGTACCAACCCAGTTTTTCAATGCAGCTATAATCAAAAGTACTCATAAACTAGGTATGTGCAAGCCAGTAAACTATTTATGGGACAAGTACAGTTAGCAGACCTTACAATAGCAGCCTGAAGCACAATGAAATACTCAAACCCTGCTCTCATGTGACTAAGAGGCAATAAGCCTCAAAATTGCTTGATTTAAATTGGATGGCTTCGGGGACCTGTGCTCCTAGATCATTATCATTAGGGTGACAAAAATTGTACATGTCTTTTGGATGCCAGCTAACTCTTTTCTCACTGTTTAGGAGGGCTGCATAAAATTTTTCCGTTTTCTAATTGTCCTAATATTATATTCTATAACATTTCTATACTGTTTTGTTATAAACTAATTTGCATAAACTTGAATATGAGAAGGAGATGCAAACTAGCAGAGTCTGCTTTTTTTTAGGCTGAAAAAGTACATGCCTATTATTTCCCATATTCATGTTTATGCAAATGAGTTTACCTGACAAAACAGTATAGAAAGGTAATTTGATATAATATTAGGACAATTAGAAAGCTGAAAATGTTTATGCAGCCAAGCTATGCAGTGAGAGAAGAGTTAGCTGGCATAAATAAATTCACATATTTATCAAACTAATGATAATGATCTTGGAGTGCAGCTCCCTCAAGCCATCCAGTATTAATTAAGCAATTTTCATACTTTCTGGCTATCAATCAGATGAGAGCTAGTCCTGGCAATGGCATATCCAATGAGGTTTAACTGAGGTGTGGTTATTGCTAGGTGTTTCACAGTGCAATAGCCTGTTATTGTAAGGTTTGCTGACTGTAGCTGTCTTGTGGATTGGTTGTTGACTTGTACATTTCTGTTTTTTGGTATATAGCCTCTCTGTGATTGTCTGTTAAATATAATCATCTATTTAAAAATATTTTAGAATCCGTAAAAAAATCTAAAAAATTTTTATTTGTGAAAAGTAAAAAAAAAAAAACATCTTTAATATGGGTTTATTAATGATGGGTAAAATAATAACTATTAAAAAATAAAGGTATGGATGAAAGATAGCATAAAAAGGATTAAAAAAGCCCAGATTGTTTTTTGATTACCAAAGATATAGCTCTATATTCTAGATCTTTGCAAATTCTCAAAGTGACAATAATTACCGATACAAATTTGTGATTAGAATATTCGAGCTCAACACTAGTGCAGATCAGTATAGCGTCTGCAACTCACCACCTCTCATGAGATACCATACCTTTTATGCATTTTTGGAGTTGGCATAATGAGAATGCGCCTGCCTTTCCAATCAAAGTTCTTTGCTAGCACTGAATGAACTTAGCACCTGTGCAACTGCCCTACCTGCTCCAGGAATCCAAAAGCAGATACCAACCCAGTATTTCAATGCAGCTATAATCAAAAGTACTCATAAACTAGGTATGTGCAAGCCAGTAAACTATCCATGGGACAAGTACAGTTAGCAGACCTTACAATAGCAGCCTGAAGCACAATGAAATACTCAAACCCTGCTCTCATGTGACTAAGAGGCAATAAGCCTCAAAATTGCTTGATTTAAATTGGATGGCTTCGGGGGACCTGTGCTCCTAGATCATTATCATTAGGGTGACAAAAATTGTACATGTCTTTTGGATGCCAGCTAACTCTTTTCTCACTGTTTAGGAGGGCTGCATAAAATATTTCCGTTTTCTAATTGTCCTAATATTATATTCTATAACATTTCTATACTGTTGTGTTATAAACTAATTTGCATAAACTTGAATATGAGAAGGAGATGCAAACTAGCAGAGTCTGCTTTTTTAGGCTGAAAAAGTACATGCCTATTATTTCCCATATTCATGTTTATGCAAATGAGTTTACCTGACAAAACAGTATAGAAAGGAAATTTGATATAATATTAGGACAATTAGAAAGCTGAATATGTTTATGCAGCCAAGCTATGCAGTGAGAGAAGAGTTAGCTGGCATAAATAAATTAACATATTTATCACCCTAATGATAATGATCATGGGTGCAGCTCCCTAAAGCCATCCAGTATTAATTAAGCAATTTTCATACTTTCTGGCTATCAATCAGATGAGAGCTAGTCCTGGCAATAGCATATCCAATGAGGTTTAACTGAGGTGTGGTTATTGCTAGGTGTTTCACAGTGTAACAGCCTGTTATTGTAAGGTTTGCTGACTGTAGCTGTTTTGTGGATTGGTTGTTGACTTGTACATTTCTGTTTTTTTGTATATAGCCTCTCTGTGATTGTCTGTTAAATATAATAATCTATTTAAAAAATATTTTAGAATCCGTAAAAAAAAATCTAAAAAATTTTTTATTTGTAAAAGTAAAAAAAAACATCTTTAATATGGGTTTATTAATGATGGGTAAAATAATAACTATTAAAAATAAATGGTATGGATAAAAGAAAGCATAAAAGGATTTAAAAAAAGCCCAGATTGTTATTTGATTACCAAAGATATAGCTCTATATTCTAGATCTTTGCAAATTCTCAAAGTGACAATAATTACCGATATAAATTTGTGATTAGAATATTCGAGCTCAACACTAGTGCAGATCAGTATAGCGTCTGCAACTCACCACCTCTCATGAGATACCATACCTTTTATGCATTTTTGGAGTTGGCATAATGAGAATGCGCCTGCCTTTCCAATCAAAGTTCTTTGCTAGCACTGAATGAACTTAGCACCTGTGCAACTGCCCTACCTGCTCCAGGAATTCAAAAGCAGATACCAACCCAGTAATTCAATGCAGCTATAATCAAAAGTACTCATAAACTAGGTATGTGCAAGCCAATAAACTATCCATGGGACAAGTACAGTTAGCAGACCTTACAATAGCAGCCTGAAGCACAATGAAGTACTCAAACCCTGCTCTCATGTGACCAGGAGGCAAAAAGCCTCAAAATTGCTTGATTTAAATTGGATGGCTTCGGGGGGACCTGTGCTCCTAGATCATTATCATTAGGGTGACAAAAATTGTACATGTCTTTTTGGATGCCAGCTAACTCTTTTCTCACTGTTTAGGAGGGCTACATAAAATTTTTCCATTTTCTAATTGTCCTAATATTATATTCTATAACATTTCTATACTGTTGTGTTATAAACTAATTTGCATAAACTTGAATATGAGAAGGAGATGCAAACTAGCAGAGTCTGCTTTTTTTAGGCTGAAAAAGTACATGCCTATTATTTCCCATATTCATGTTTATGCAAATGAGTTTACCTGACAAAACAGTATAGAAAGGAAATTTGATATAATATTAGGACAATTAGAAAGCTGAAAATGTTTATGCAGCCAAGCTATGCAGTGAGAGAAGAGTTAGCTGGCATAAATAAATTAACATATTTATCACCCTAATGATAATGATCTTGGGGTGCAGCTCCCATCAAGCCATCCAGTATTAATTAAGCAATTTTCATACTTTCTGGCTATCAATCAGATGAGAGCTAGTCCTGGCAATAGCATATCCAATGAGGTTTAACTGAGGTGTGGTTATTGCTAGGTGTTTCACAGTGTAACAGCCTGTTATTGTAAGGTTTGCTGACTGTAGCTGTTTTGTGGATTGGTTGTTGACTTGTACATTTCTGTTTTTTGGTATATAGCCTCTCTGTGATTGTCTGTTAAATATAATAATCTATTTAAAAAATATTTTAGAATCCGTAAAAAAAAAATCTAAAAAATTTTTTATTTGTGAAAAGTAAAAAAAAAAAACATCTTTAATATGGGTTTATTAATGATGGATAAAATAATAACTATTAATAAATAAACGGTATGGATAAAAGATAGCATAAAAAGGATTTAAAAAAAGCCCAGATTGTTTTTTGATTACCAAAGATAAAGCTCTATATTCTAGATCTTTGCAAATTCTCAAAGTGACAATAATTACCGATACAAATTTGTGATTAGAATATTCGAGCTCAACACTAGTGCAGATCAGTATAGCGTCTGCAACTCACCACCTCTCATGAGATACCATACCTTTTATGCATTTTTGGAGTTGGCATAATGAGAATGCGCCTGCCTTTCCAATCAAAGTTCTTTGCTAGCACTGAATGAACTTAGCACCTGTGCAACTGCCCTACCTGCTCCAGGAATTCAAAAGCAGATACCAACCCAGTATTTCAATGCAGCTATAATCAACAGTACTCATAAACTATCCATGGGACAAGTACAGTTAGCAGACCTTACAATAGCAGCCTGAAGCACAATGAAGTACTCAAACCCTGCTCTCATGTGACCAGGAGGCAAAAAGCCTCAAAATTGCTTGATTTAAATTGGATGGCTTCGGGGGACCTGTGCTCCTAGATCATTATCATTAGGGTGACAAAAATTGTACATGTCTTTTTGGATGCCAGCTAACTCTTTTCTCACTGTTTAGGAGGGCTACATAAAATTTTTCCGTTTTCTAATTGTCCTAATATTATATTCTATAACATTTCTATACTGTTGTGTTATAAACTAATTTGCATAAACTTGAATATGAGAAGGAGATGCAAACTAGCAGAGTCTGCTTTTTTAGGCTGAAAAAGTACATGCCTATTATTTCCCATATTCATGTTTATGCAAATGAGTTTACCTGACAAAACAGTATAGAAAGGAAATTTGATATAATATTAGGACAATTAGAAAGCTGAAAATGTTTATGCAGCCAAGCTATGCAGTGAGAGAAGAGTTAGCTGGCATAAATAAATTAACATATTTATCACCCTAATGATAATGATCTTGGGGTGCAGCTCCTCAAGCCATCCAGTATTAATTAAGCAATTTTCATACTTTCTGGCTATCAATCAGATGAGAGCTAGTCCTGGCAATAGCATATCCAATGAGGTTTAACTGAGGTGTGGTTATTGCTAGGTGTTTCACAGTGTAACTGCCTGTTATTGTAAGGTTTGCTGACTGTAGCTGTTTTGTGGATTGGTTGTTGACTTGTACATTTCTGTTTTTGGTATATAGCCTCTCTGTGATTGTCTGTTAAATATAATAATCTATTTAAAAAATATTTTAGAATCCGTAAAAAAAAAATCTAAAAATTTTTTATTTGTAAAAAGTAAAAAAAAACATCTTTAATATGGGTTTATTAATGATGGGTAAAATAATAACTATTAAAAAATAAACGGTATGGATAAAAGATAGCATAAAAAGGATTTAAAAAAAGCCCAGATTGTTTTTTGATTACCAAAGATATAGCTCTATATTCTAGATCTTTGCAAATTCTCAAAGTGACAATAATTACCGATATAAATTTGTGATTAGAATATTCGAGCTCAACACTAGTGCAGATCAGTATAGCGTCTGCAACTCACCACCTCTCATGAGATACCATACCTTTTATGCATTTTTGGAGTTGGCATAATGAGAATGCGCCTGCCTTTCCAATCAAAGTTCTTTGCTAGCACTGAATGAACTTAGCACCTGTGCAACTGCCCTACCTGCTCCAGGAATCCAAAAGCAGATACCAACCCAGTATTTCAATGCAGCTATAATCAAAAGTACTCATAAACTAGGTATGTGCAAGCCAGTAAACTATCCATGGGACAAGTACAGTTAGCAGACCTTACAATAGCAGCCTGAAGCACAATGAAGTACTCAAACCCTGCTCTCATGTGACCAGGAGGCAAAAGCCTCAAAATTGCTTGATTTAAATTGGATGGCTTCGGGGGACCTGTGCTCCTAGATCATTATCATTAGGGTGACAAAAATTGTACATGTCTTTTTGGATGCCAGCTAACTCTTTTCTCACTGTTTAGGAGGGCTACATAAAATTTTTCCATTTTCTAATTGTCCTAATATTATATTCTATAACATTTCTATACTGTTGTGTCATAAACTAATTTGCATAAACTTGAATATGAGAAGGAGATGCAAACTAGCAGAGTCTGCTTTTTAGGCTGAAAAAGTACATGCCTATTATTTCCCATATTCATGTTTATGCAAATGAGTTTACCTGACAAAACAGTATAGAAAGGAAATTTGATATAATATTAGGACAATTAGAAAGCTGAAAATGTTTATGCAGCCAAGCTATGCAGTGAGAGAAGAGTTAGCTGGCATAAATAAATTAACATATTTATCACCCTAATGATAATGATCTTGGGGTGCAGCTCCCATCAAGCCATCCAGTATTAATTAAGCAATTTTCATACTTTCTGGCTATCAATCAGATGAGAGCTAGTCCTGGCAATAGCATATCCAATGAGGTTTAACTGAGGTGTGGTTATTGCTAGGTGTTTCACAGTGTAACAGCCTGTTATTGTAAGGTTTGCTGACTGTAGCTGTTTTGTGGATTGGTTGTTGACTTGTACATTTCTGTTTTTGGTATATAGCCTCTCTGTGATTGTCTGTTAAATATAATAATCTATTTAAAAAATATTTTAGAATCCGTAAACAAAAATCTAAAAATTTTTTATTTGTGAAAAGTAAAAAAAAAAACATCTTTAATATGGGTTTATTAATGATGGATAAAATAATAACTATTAATAAATAAACGGTATGGATAAAAGATAGCATAAAAGGATTTAAAAAAGCCCAGATTGTTTTTGATTACCAAAGATATAGCTCTATATTCTAGATCTTTGCAAATTCTCAAAGTGACAATAATTACCGATACAAATTTGTGATTAGAATATTCGAGCTCAACACTAGTGCAGATCAGTATAGCGTCTGCAACTCACCACCTCTCATGAGATACCATACCTTTTATGCATTTTTGGAGTTGGCATAATGAGAATGCGCCTGCCTTTCCAATCAAAGTTCTTTGCTAGCACTGAATGAACTTAGCACCTGTGCAACTGCCCTACCTGCTCCAGGAATCCAAAAGCAGATACCAACCCAGTATTTCAATGCAGCTATAATCAAAAGTACTCATAAACTAGGTATGTGCAAGCCAGTAAACTATCCATGGGACAAGTACAGTTAGCAGACCTTACAATAGCAGCCTGCAGCACAATGAAGTACTCAAACCCTGCTCTAATGTGACCAGGAGGCAAAAAGCCTCAAAATTGCTTGATTTAAATTGGATGGCTTCGGGGGGACCTGTGCTCCTAGATCATTATCATTAGGGTGACAAAAATTGTACATGTCTTTTTGGATGCCAGCTAACTCTTTTCTCACTGTTTAGGAGGGCTACATAAAATATTTCCGTTTTCTAATTGTCCTAATATTATATTCTATAACATTTCTATACTGTTGTGTTTATAAACTAATTTGCATAAACTTGAATATGAGAAGGAGATGCAAACTAGCAGAGTCTGCTTTTTTAGGCTGAAAAAGTACATGCCTATTATTTCCCATATTCATGTTTATGCAAATGAGTTTACCTGACAAAACAGTATAGAAAGGAAATTTGATATAATATTAGGACAATTAGAAAGCTGAATATGTTTATGCAGCCAAGCTTATGCAGTGAGAGAAGAGTTAGCTGGCATAAATAAATTAACATATTTATCACCCTAATGATAATGATCTTGGGGTGCAGCTCCTCAAGCCATCCAGTATTAATTAAGCAATTTTCATACTTTCTGGCTATCAATCAGATGAGAGCTAGTCCTGGCAATAGCATATCCAATGAGGGTTTAACTGAGGTGTGGTTATTGCTAGGTGTTTCACAGTGCAACAGCCTGTTATTGTAAGGTTTGCTGACTGTAGCTGTCTTGTGGATTGGTTGTTGACTTGTACATTTCTGTTTTTTGGTATATAGCCTCTCTGTGATTGTCTGTTAAATATAATAATCTATTTAAAAATATTTTAGAATCCGTAAAAAAATCTAAAAAATTTTTTATTTGTGAAAAGTAAAAAAAAACATCTTTAATATGGGTTTATTAATGATGGGTAAAATAATAACTATTAAAAATAAACGGTATGGATGAAAGATAGCATAAAAAGGATTTAAAAAAGCCCAGATTGTTTTTTGATTACCAAAGATATAGCTCTATATTCTAGATCTTTGCAAATTCTCAAAGTGACAATAATTACCGATACAAATTTGTGATTAGAATATTCGAGCTCAACACTAGTGCAGATCAGTATAGCGCCTGCAACTCACCACCTCTCATGAGATACCATACCTTTTATGCATTTTGGAGTTGGCATAATGAGAATGCGCCTGCCTTTCCAATCAAAGTTCTTTGCTAGCACTGAATGAACTTAGCACCTGTGCAACTGCCCTACCTGCTCCAGGAATCCAAAAGCAGATACCAACCCAGTATTTCAATGCAGCTATAATCAAAAGTACTCATAAACTAGGTATGTGCAAGCCAGTAAACTATCCATGGGACAAGTACAGTTAGCAGACCTTACAATAGCAGCCTGAAGCACAATGAAGTACTCAAACCCTGCTCTCATATGACTAAAGGCAATAAGCCTCAAAATTGCTTGATTTAAATTGGATGGCTTCGGGGACCTGTGCTCCTAGATCATTATCATTAGGGTGACAAAATTGTACATGTCTTTTTGGATGCCAGCTAACTCTTTTTCTCACTGTTTAGAGGGCTGCATAAAATTTTTCCGTTTTCTAATTGTCCTAATATTATATTCTATAACATTTCTATACTGTTGTGTTATAAACTAATTTGCATAAACTTGAATATGAGAAGGAGATGCAAACTAGCAGAGTCTGCTTTTTTTAGGCTGAAAAAGTACATGCCTATTATTTCCCATATTCATGTTTATGCAAATGAGTTTACCTGACAAAACAGTATAGAAAGGAAATTTGATATAATATTAGGACAATTAGAAAGCTGAAAATGTTTATGCAGCCAAGCTCATGCAGTGAGAGAAGAGTTAGCTGGCATAAATAAATTAACATATTTATCACCCTAATGATAATGATCTTGGGGTGCAGCTCCCTCAAGCCATCCAGTATTAATTAAGCAATTTTCATACTTTCTGGCTATCAATCAGATGAGAGCTAGTCCTGGCAATAGCATATCCAATGAGGTTTAACTGAGGTGTGGTTATTGTAAGGTTTGCTGACTGTAGCTGTCTTGTGGATTGGTTGTTGACTTGTACATTTCTGTTTTTTGGTATATAGCCTCTCTGTGATTGTCTGTTAAATATAATAATCTATTTAAAAATATTTTAGAATCCGTAAAAAATCTAAAAATTTTTTATTTGTGAAAAGTAAAAAAAAAACATCTTTAATATGGGTTTATTAATGATGGGTAAAATAATAACTATTAAAAATAAATGGTATGGATGAAAGATAGCATAAAAAGGATGAAAAAAGCCCAGATTGTTTTTTGATTACCAAAGATATAGCTCTATATTCTAGATCTTTGCAAATTCTCAAAGTGACAATAATTACCAATACAAATTTGTGATTAGAATATTCGAGCTCAACACTAGTGCAGATCAGTATAGCGTCTGCAACTCACCACCTCTCATGAGATACCATACCTTTTATGCATTTTTGGAGTTGGCATAATGAGAATGCACCTGCCTTTCCAATCAAAGTTCTTTGCTAGCACTGAATGAACTTAGCACCTGTGCAACTGCCCTACCTGCTCCAGGAATCCAAAAGCAGATACCAACCCAGTATTTCAATGCAGCTATAATCAAAAGTACTCATAAACTAAGTATGTGCAAGCCAGTAAACTATCCATGGGACAAGTACAGTTAGCAGACCTTACAATAGCAGCCTGAAGCACAATGAAGTACTCAAACCCTGCTCTCATGTGACTAAGAGGCATTAAGCCTCAAAATTGCTTGATTTAAGTTGGATGGCTTCGGGGGACTCAGAGCCCTAGGATCATTATCATTAGGGTGACAAAAATTGTACATGTCTTGATGCTAGCCAACTCTTTTCCTCACTAGTTAGAGGGCTGCATAAGCTTTTTTCGTTTTCAACTGTCCCAATATTATATTCTATAACATTTCTATACTGTTGTGTTATAAACTAATTTGCATAAACTTGAATATGAGAAGGAGATGCAAACTAGCAGAGTCTGCTTTTTTTTAGGCTGAAAAAGTACATGCCTATTATTTCCCATATTCATGTTTATGCAAATGAGTTTACCTGACAAAACAGTATAGAAAGGAAATTTGATATAATATTAGGACAATTAGAAAGCTGAAAATGTTTATGCAGCCAAGCTATGCAGTGAGAGAAGAGTTAGCTGGCATAAATAAATTAACATATTTATCACCCTAATGATAATGATCTTGGGGTGCAGTTCCCTCAAGCCATCCAGTATTAATTAAGCAATTTTCATACTTTCTGGCTATCAATCAGATGAGAGCTAGTCCTGGCAATAGCATATCCAATGAGGTTTAACTGAGGTGTGGTTATTGTAAGGTTTGCTGACTGTAGCTGTCTTGTGGATTGGTTGTTGACTTGTACATTTCTGTTTTTTGGTATATAGCCCTCTGTGATTGTCTGTTAAATATAATAATCTATTTAAAAATATTTTAGAATCCGTAAAAAATCTAAAAATTTTTTATTTGTGAAAAGTAAAAAAAACATCTTTAATATGGGTTTATTAATGATGGGTAAAATAATAACTATTAAAAATAAATGGTATGGATGAAAGATAGCATAAAAAGGATGAAAAAAGCCCAGATTGTTTTTTGATTACCAAAGATATAGCTCTATATTCTAGATCTTTGCAAATTCTCAAAGTGACAATAATTACCAATACAAATTTGTGATTAGAATATTCGAGCTCAACACTAGTGCAGATCAGTATAGCGTCTGCAACTCACCACCTCTCATGAGATACCATACCTTTTATGCATTTTTGAGTTGGCATAATGAGAATGCACCTGCCTTTCCAATCAAAGTTCTTTGCTAGCACTGAATGAACTTAGCACCTGTGCAACTGCCCTACCTGCTCCAGGAACTCAAAAGCAGATACCAAACCCAGTATTTCAATGCAGCTATAATCAAAAGTACTCATAAACTAAGTATGTGCAAGCCAGTAACCATCCATGGGACAAGTACAGTTAGCAGACCTACAATAGCAGCCTGAAGCACAATGAAGTACTTTAAACCCCTGCTCTCATATGACTAAAGGCAATAAGCTTCCTCAAAACTGCTTGATTTAAATTGGATGGCTTCGGTGACCTGTGAGCTTCTAGATCATTATCATTATCAGGGTGACAAAATTGTACATGTCTTTGATGCCAAGTCAACTCTTTTCACTGTTTAGAGGGCTCGCATAAAAGTCTGTTTTTTCAATTGTCCCAATATTATATTCTGATACCATTTCTATACTGTTGTTGTTATAGGGTAAACTAATTTGCATAAACTTGAATATGAGAAGGAGATGCAAACTAGCAGAGTCTGCTTTTTTAGGCTGAAAAGTACATGCCTATTATTTCCATATTCATGTTTATGCAAATGAGTTTACCTACAAAACAGTATAGAAAGGAAATTTGATATAATATTAGACAATTAGAAGTTGAAAATGTCTCTATGCAGCCAAGCCATGCAGTGAGAGAAGAGTTAGCTGGCATAAATAAATTAACACATTATCACCTAATGATAATGATCTTGGGGTGCAGTTCCTCAAGTCATCCAGTTATTAATTGCCAATTTTCATACTTTCTACTATGAATCAGATGAGAGCTAGTCCTGCAATAGCATATCCAATGAGGTTCAACCGAGCGAGTGGTAAGGTTGTTAGTCGTCAGTGCAGCCAGCCTGTCATTGTAAGGTTTGCTTGGATCAGAAGCTGCCTGTAGGATTGGTTGTTGACTTGTACATTTCTGTTTTTTGGTATATAGCCTCTCTGTGATTGTCTGTTAAATATAATAATCTATTTAAAAATATTTTAGAATCCGTAAAAAATCTAAAAATTTTTTTATTTGTGAAAAGTAAAAAAAAACATCTTTTAATATGGGTTTATTAATGATGGGTAAAATAATAACTATTAAAAATAAATGGTATGGATGAAAGATAGCATAAAAGGATGAAAAAAGCCCAGATTGTTTTTTGATTACCAAAGATATAGCTCTATATTCTAGATCTTTGCAAATTCTCAAAGTGACAATAATTACCAATACAAATTTGTGATTAGAATATTCGAGCTCAACACTAGTGCAGATCAGTATAGCGTCTGCAACTCACCACCTCTCATGAGATACCATACCTTTATGCATTTTTGGAGTTGGCATAATGAGAATGCACCTGCCTTTCCAATCAAAGTTCTTTGCTAGCACTGAATGAACTTAGCACCTGTGCAACTGCCCTACCTGCTCCAGGAATCCAAAAGCAGATACCAACCCAGTATTTCAATGCAGCTATAATCAAAGTACTCATAAACTAAGTATGTGCAAGCCAGTAACTATCCATGGGACAAGTACAGTTAGCAGACCTTACAATAGCAGCCTGAAGCACAATGAAGTACTCAAACCCTGCTCTCATATGACTAAGAGGCAATAAGCCTCAAAATTGCTTGATTTAAATTGGATGGCTTCGGGGGACCTGTGCTCTAGATCATTATCATTAGGGTGACAAAATTGTACATGTCTTTTGGATGCCAGCTAACTCTTCTCACTGTTTAGGAGGGCTGTGCATAAAATTTTTCCTGTTTTCTAATTGTCCTAATATTATATTCTATAACATTTCTATAACTGTTGTGTTATAAAACTAATTTGCATAAACTTGAATATGAGAAGGAGATGCAAACTAGCAGAGTCTGCTTGTTTAGGCTGAAAAAGTACATGCCTATTATTTCCATATATTCATGTTTATGCAAATGAGTTTACCTGACAAAACAGTAGCAGAAGCGAAACTTGATAGACACTAGACACCGAGCTGAAAATGTCTTGACGCAGCCGCTAGGCGAGATGAGCAGTTGTAGCCAGCATGGCGAAATTAACATATTTAGTCACCCCACGATAATGATCTTAGTGGTCGCCCAGTCATCCACAGTACACTCAAGCAATTGCCTCTCTGGCCAATCAATCAGACGAGAGCTGTCCCGGCAATATACTATCCAATGAGGTTTAACTGAGGCGGTTAATGCTAGATAAGTGTTTGCCGACCCCGATGCAGCTAGTCTGTAGATTGGCTGTTGACTTCAGTACATTTGCTTTTTTGCATGTAGCCTCTCTGTGATTGTTCGTTAAATATAATAATCTATTTAAAAATATTTAGAATCCAGAAATCAAAATTCTTTTATTTAGTGAAAGTAAAAAAACATCTTTTAATATGGGTTTATTAATGATGGGTAAATAATAACTATTAAAAATAAATGGTATGGATGAAAGATGAGATATAAAAGGATGAAAGTCCAGATTGTTTTTGATCCAATGATATATGCCTCTATATTTGATCTGCTAAACTCTCAGAGACAAGTAATTACTAATGACAAATTTGTGATTAGAATATTCGAGCTCAACACTAGTGCAGATCAGCATAGTGTCGCAACTCACCACCTCATGAGATACCATACCTTTAGCATTTTTGAGTTGGCATAATGAGAATGCACCTGCCTTTCCAATCAAAGTGCCTTGCTAGCACTGAATGAACTTAGCAATCACAACTCTACCTGCTCAGAATCCAAAGCAGATACCAACCCTAGGTACTTTCAATGCAGCTATAATCAAAGTACTCATAAACTAAGTATGTGCAAGTCAGTAAACTATCCATGGGACAGTAGCAGATT
>JAKVIS010002220.1:0-24701 GCA_033119425.1 Bufotes viridis | reverse complement strand
TTCAAAATTATTCAACCCCACTGAAATTGAGTGTTTTGGCCAGTTTGACATTGATTTTGATCATTTCAGTCATCTTGTTTACAATTAAATCAAAGAGGCACTTGTAAGTCAGACAAATATAACATAACATTTATAATGAAATAACCACAAATGTCTTTTCTGTGCTCACATCATTATCAGTTTTATTCAACCCTCAAGTGACATTCAATCTTAGTACTTAGTACAACATCCTTTTCCAGTTATAACAGCTTTTAAACGTGAAGCATAGCTTGACACAAGTGTCTTGCAGCAATCTACGGGTATCTTCGCCCATTCTTCATGGGCAAAAGCCTCCAGTTCAGTCACATTCTTAGGCTTGCGCGCTGCAACTGCTTTCTTTAAGTCCCACCAGAGGTTCTCAATCGGATTTAAGTCTGGTGACTGCGATGGCCACTTCAAAATGTTCCAGCCTTTAATCTGCAACCATGCTCTAGTGGACTTGAGGTATGCTTGGGATCATTGTCCTGTTGAAAGGTCCAACGCCTCCCAAGCCTCAGGTTTGTGATGGACTGCATCACATTTTCATCCAATATCTCCTGGTACTGAAGAGAATTCATGGTACCTTGCACACACTGAAGCTTCCATGTACCTGTAGAAGCAAAACAGCCCCAAAGCATGATTGACCCCCACCATGCTTCACAGTAGGCAAGGTGTTCTTTCTTCATAGGCCTTGTTCTTCCTCCTCCAAACATAGCGTTGATCCATGGGCCCAAACAGTTCTAATATTGTTTCATCAGTCCACAGAACACTATCCCAAAACTTTTGTGGTTTGTCCACATGACTTTTGGCATACTGCAGTCGACTCTTCTTATTCTTTGGAGACAGCAAGGGGTGCGCCTGGGAGTTCTGGCATGGAGGCCTTCATTACGCAGTGTGCGCCTTATTGTCTGAGCTGAAACTTCAGTACCCGCATCTGACAAATCTTTTTCAGTTCCTCAGCAGTCACATCGGGACTTTTCTCCACTTTGTGCTTCAGGTAGCGCACAGCAGTCAAAGTCAGCATCTTCTTTCTGCCACGACCAGGTAGTGTTTCAACAGTGCCCTTTGCCTTGAATTTGCGAATGATGCTTCCTATGGTGTCTCTTGGTATGTTTAACATCTTTGCAATCTTCTTATAGCCATTGCCCTTCCTGTGAAGAGAAATCACCTCTTCTCTTGTCTTCCTGGACCATTCTCTTGACTTCACCATGTTTGTAAACACACCAGTAAATGTCTAGAAGGAGCTGAGTATCACAGTCATTTTAAATCTGCCTAATTGGTGCTTATTATGCTTGATTGCTGCTCCTTGACATCCACAGGTGTTTTCAATACCTGATCGAAAACACTTGAATGAACCTCTGTTCTTAAGAGTGGTAGTCTTTAAGGGGTTGAATAATTGTGTCAATGAAGAAATCACAAAAAAACATTTAATACTGTATTACAAAAACAATTGATGTCATTTTAGTTGCATTTGGTTCTTTAAAAAGTCCTTGTAAGATTTCATTGTGAACACAATTACAAATGTACACTAAATTCCCTAAAACCCTTTACAGCATTGGGGGTTGAATAATTTTGAACACAACTGTATATATTATTTCTAATGTGGTATTTTATACATCAATTATCATGTTAATGCTAGAATTCTACCATGTAAAGATTGACCACGTATGGAGCATTTATTTCATACACAACATGTAATTCCAGCATTATTTCAGGTTGTGTGATACACTCTTCGTTATGGCAATATGATATTGATATGGTTCCCTTTTATAGATGTACTTGGGACTACTGGTGACCTCTAGTTATGGAAGGTCTATTGGAGGAAGGGAATGCTGGAATTACATGTTGTGTATGGGAAATATATGCTCTATACGTGGTCAATCTTTATATGGTAGAATTCTAGTATTAACATGATAATCAATGTATAATATACTTTCTTTAGAAAAAAAAGTTTTTTTTTTTCTTTTTCTATAAGCATCCACTTTTTAAATTGTTATTATTTAAGTAACATATTAACACATCTTAAGTAACTTATATAACACATCTTTTTATCCCTATCTATTTATTTTTCTTTTCACTGGATGTCACAGGCACCTCAAATGTGTTGCACTGTTTGGTTTTCACACTTTGATTTTTATTTTGAGGATGATCACTGTTGTATGAATTTATTGATTTTATTTTTATTTATTAATTATTTATTGGTCTGTTGATTATTTTAATCATGTCATTTGCACACTAATTAATTATTTGATTGCTCATGGTTTTGAGTATGTAGCATATATTGATGATTTTTATATTTATTCTTTAATTATTGTTAATTGATTGTTGTAACACTTGTAATTTTTTTTATTTTTTTATTTTTGTCTATAATGAAAACATGACTACATGATTCACATGGTTGAGTAATTTTTAGGTTGTTGCTTATCTTCATATTTTTATTTTATTTACACACATATTTGTATTGTAATTTATTTATTTGTCACTGATTATTGCACATTTTTATAATTATTAATCATGTGTCCATGATTATATGATTCACAAGGTTAAATAATTCTCATATTTTGTATCATGTCATATACACTCCTCTTATCATTTATTCATATTTATTTTTATGCATAACTTTTCTTTAATGGAGATTTTTTATACATCTAATTAAATACCATAAACACTATATAGATTGACTATAGGCACATTGAAGATCTTACGGGCGCGATGGTGGATGGACGCTTGCATGAGTGGTACTCACCAGCTTTCTGGCTGTTCTGGGTCATGCGTCCACTGGCACCACGTGATTTTCATTTGCAGATATTCAGTAGCGCGGTGGGCTCCCTCATTGTGACCGTTCTTATCTACTGCCGCGTTTTCACAATATTTAATACTTGCTTGTCCCTTTTTCCTTTTATCTGGCTATAAAAGCTAATATTTTCCTTATTTTTCCCCTTATTTTGAATTTATGATTTTGGGGAGGTTCCTGTTATGTCACAGGATGTCAATATTGGTAACATGGGGTAATAATGTCACTTTTTGTAATCCACATGGGGAATAGGATAGGAGCAATAATAATGAGAAAACTTTTGTTTCAAAGAGGGCTCCCAATTAACCTGAGAATGGAACGTACGCCATAAACATTCTGATTCACATGTGTGGCCACACATTCAAAGGTATTCACACACAGTTTTTTTAATTTACACTGATTGTTATGCTATATAAGTTCAGGAGCACAGTATAGAGGATTCGAAACACGAAACGCACGTCAGGGTTTGAACCATACTGGTTGGTATTATTTATTCCACTATGTACTCCTTATGGTCTTGATACAAGTTGTTGGGCACTAAGCACTTTATATTTATACTCTATGTGGTAGGTTGATCCATTCCCACTATTTAGAAAAATTTGCTACTGAGTACACTTGTATAAGTGGTGCTGGTAAGGTTTACATAATTAAAGGGGACTATCAGCCTATTTCCCAGAACACGTGTAATCAAATAGCAACTCATTCCTGGCTGGTTTTCAGTGACGCTTGTATTCAGTATAGTTTATATTTTTAACGTAGACCAATAAATATGATATTTTAACTTAACACACCCTCTTTTATTAATATATTTTAATTTCTCACTTAACCCTTCATATTTGATTTGGATGTAGGACAATTTTAATTTATACTAAAGATTCTACTAATTCCATTTGCGTAAATTCAGCTACAATTATGCAATAAAGGGAGAGGTAAACCATCTGAAGATTGAGTTATGATCACAGTTCTGATTAGGAGTTTATTTAGTCACACGCTTGTGTGACTTTCCGCTAAATGAGTTTTTCTCAATCATAAGGTTACAAACTCTAGTTCAAATATGTATTCTTACTGTGCCCTCTGCACTTTGATTGACAGGACAGGTTTGACGCTTTTCATTGCCTTGCCCTGTTAGGTAAAATGCAGAAGGCGTGGCAGTTGCAGGAGAGCAGAGCCTCTAGGTGTAACAGCAACTCCCCATTGCACCTAGAGGGTCATTTGCATATGTTAAAACATCATGTTTCTCAGCAATACGAACACATATGAACATGGCACCAACACAGATGCCTTCAGCTGCCAAGTGCACATGTAACCGGTCAGCCAGTGTCATAGGTACAAATCTGCTGATAGATACCCTTTGTGTCAGCTAGTAGTGTTGGGCGCGAATATTCGAATCACAAATTTTAATCGCGAATATCGCAACTTTGAGAATTTGCAAATATTTAGAATATAGATATATATTCGTATTTCGAATATTCAACTTTTTTTTTCATCGGTAACCTCCCTTTTTGCTTGTGGGCCAATGAGAAGGCTGCAATGTCTTTTTCTGAGCTTAACAACATCCCTAGCAACAACAGGAAAGAACCTCCCCACAGTTCTACAGTTTATTATAGTTCTGAGAGAGACAGCAGTGTCATTGCTGTGCTCTGTGCTTTCCTGTGTCACATTACATTAGATAGTTAGTATTAAGAAAATACCTTTGTTGTATTTGTGGGAGGGAGGGTGATTACAAGGCTAGTTATATCCACCTGTGGGCCCAGGCTGGCTGGTTACTAGGCTATTTATAGGCACCTGTGGGCCCAGGCTCACGCAGATTCAGCTCTAGGATACAGCAGCATGGTATAGAGACTCCTTACGGCTGGGCGACGGCAGAATGTCTCAGGAGGGCGCTGGTATTCATGGTAGGATCGGAGTGGTTTGCACGGGACCCACGCTGCGGTCCGCGACATGTAGCGCTCTGGGATGAAGCAGAGTTTGGGCGCTAAATGGTCGAGCGATGGTTGTTAGTTGGCTCAAGCTATGCACGCTGTGTTTTGTGTATCAATGGTCGATTAAAAACAAACACGCAGCAGCATCATGTGGAGGCTCATTCACACCTGGGCATCGGCAGAAAGGGCCAGGCGAATGCTGGCATTCACTGTAGAATTGCACTTGTTGGCACGGGACCCACAGTGCGGTATGCGATTCGCAGTACTCTGGGTAAAAGCAGAGTTGGGTGCTAACGGTCAAGTGACTGTTGTTAGTATTTTTGTCCTGCTGTTTAGGGGCTTGTTGGGGGCTATTGCATATAGTTATTGGTGTAGCATGGGTATGGTCGCATGTTTTCTGATATCTGTTTCATACGGAAAAAAAGAGTGCATTCTTTTCTGTTACCTGTTTTATATGTGGGGAGCACGTCCGCAGTTAACGCCAGACATGCAAGGTGTTGGTAAATGTATATCAGTGGTCTGTATATGGGGACACAAGCAGATCGGTCAAAGCACCTGTATTTGAGTTCTGATGCGCTTGTATGCAAATGTGTTTAATCTATAAACTGTATGTTTCTGGGCACGCATGTATCAGCGGTTCTGTGCTAGGTTTATAGGTGCACTATATGTCGATTAATTGGCGTTGCATCAGGGTTTATGTTCAAACACGTTTATGTTTCTTAGGGGAACATGAGGTGGTGTAGTGGTGACCATCTTTTAAAAAAAAAAAAACCTGCAGCATTATGTTATACTCTGCTTCCACTTAAAGCTGCATTTTCCTTTTTATTGCTACATCATGGTTACTCAGTATTTTCACTAGGGCAGTCAGCACACCGCTCTGATACCGTTCTCCCGATAAACATAGCTGCTGTCTTTCAGGTTTACGTTTCTTTCCTCGCTGGTGATTACATTCCATAGGCCTACATTTTCTGTTTCACTTCGGTGGAGAAAAAAATAAAATATGTGCGCTGTTCTTTAGTCCTGGTTCGCATTCACTCAGACTGGTCTCCTTTACTTCTGGTCCCCATTCACTCAGATTGGTCTCCTGCCCCAGTTCACCATACAGTCCCTCAGCGGTCAGTGGGCTAATAGGAGTAAGTTTACTACTATGTTTCACAAGTTGTTTATTCGTTTGTCACGATAAGGGTCTTCTCTTAGCGAACTGTAATGCCTCTGGCTCTTTTTTCTCCCATCTGTTCAATTTCACGGTTGGTTTAATGTTTATTTATGCACGTGGTTCGGTTCACTAATGTCTATGCATATCCCATCAGGTCTGGCTCACATTTTATTTACTTATCGTCACTGTAATTTCATCCAGTTCCGTCTTGGCTTCGGGGGCCCGATGACCGCTTCAGCCTCATGGCTCCGCGGGGCCTATGACCGTTCTTCAAGTTATTCGTTAGGGGTGCAATATGGTTGTAAGCTGGTTAGTGTCCTAGGTTTACTGTCGGTGGGGGTCACGGTTATGTGAATCCTCAAGTCATACTGGTGCTGCATAAGTGGTTTATATTTAAAAAAAATAAAAATAAAATCCGCCATTAGTCTCTCACGCATGGCTCCACCATTAGTGTCTCTCATGCAGGGCTTCTCCGTTTATGTTTACACACATGGCTCTGCCATTAGAGTCTCTCACGCATGGCTCCGCCATTAGTCTCTCGCGCATGGCTCCGCCATTAGTGTCTGTTACGCATGGCTCCGCCATTAGTGTCTGTTACGCATGGCCCCGCCATTAGTGTCTCTCACGCATGGCCCCGCCATTAGTGTCTCTCACACATGGCCCCGCCATTAGTGTCTCTCATGCATGGCCCCGCCATTAGTGTCTCTCACGCATGGCCCCGCCATTAGTGTCTCTCACGCATGGCCCCGCCATTAGTGTCTCTCACGCATGGCCCGCCATTAGTGTCTCTCACGCATGGCCCCGCCATTAGTGTCTCTCACGCATGGCCCCGCCATTAGTGTCTCTCACGCATGGCCCCGCCATTAGTGTCTCTCACGCATGGCCCCACCATTAGGGTCTCTCACGCATGGCCCCGCCATTAGGGTCTCTAACGCATAACCCCACCATCAGGGTCTCTCATGCATGGCCCCGCCATTAGTGTCTTTCAAGCATCGCCCGCCATTAGTGTCTCTCATGCATAGCCCCGCCATTAGGGTCTCTAACGCATAGCCCCACCATCAGTGTCTCTCATGCATGGCCCCGCCATTAGTCTCTTTCACGCATGGCCCCGCCATTAGTGTCTCTCATGCATGGCCCCGCCATTAGTGTCTCTCACACATGGCCCCGCCATTAATCTCTCTCACGCATGGCTCCGCCATTAATCTCACTCACGCATGGCTCCGCCATTAGTCTCTCTCACGCTTGGCTCAGCTATTAGTCTCTCTCACGCTTGGCTCAGCTATTAGTCTCTCTCACGCTTGGCTCAGCTATTAGTCTCTCTCATGCTTGGCTCCGCCATTAGTCTCTCTCACGCTTGGCTCCACCATTAGTCTCTCACGCTTGGCTCCGCCATTAGTCTCTCACCCTTGACTCCGCCTTTAGTCTCTCTCGCGCTTGGCTCCATCATTAGTCTCTAACGCATGGCTTCTCAGTTTATATTTTACACACATAACTCCGCCATTCGAGGTCGGCTGCGTGGTCCCGCCACAGTAGGTTCCATGTCTTTTTCTGCCTTCAGGCCTGCTGCTTCTTGTGGAGGTTCGCATGCGTGGCTTTTGCCATTAGAGCCTCACTCACATTATTGTTGTAGGTCGTTGGGTCTTCATTGTTTTCTTTTCAAGCAGTCATCCCAAGCCTTCCTTTTCGGACATCACCTTCTCCCAGGTTTGCATTTTCTCCCACTTACCCTCTCTAGGTTCTTGCTTCCCCCGCTCCCCGCTTTTACTTTTCTCTTGCCCGTCCTTGCATTATAGACCCATTCTCCCAGGAAGCTAACCCTGTGGTCTCATTCTTTGTGAAGTTGCACGTATTGTGCAAAAATATGCGCATCATTATTTGCCTAGTTGTGCAATCGCGAATATATCAGAGCACCCTATCTGCATATATAGCTATTGTAATGTTCTGCTGTGCCAACCAATTTCTCCAGTCTTAGGAAACTTCTAGCAGCTTGAAAAATGTTGCTATAGTGACCCACGCCTGTATTGAGCACGTATTACGCGCATATTACATTGCTGATTTTCGCAATCAAGTTGCGAAAATAACTTGGTGTACCCGTCCCCCAAATCATCCCCCCCCCGGCCTGACTCGGTCATAGTCCCCTTGCTGCCTGCTTCCCCTGGCATGTCAAGAGCAGGGTGCTCGCCATTTTTTCGGCCCAGCCTGGGGAAGTTTCGGAGCGTTGCAACATGGCGCCGCCCCTTCCTCCTGCAACGCTTCTGGCACGTGTGTATTGGGCAGCACATGGCGGGCGAGATTGTTAAACACCCATAGCAGCCTATTGTGCCCCCCTGCTAATGTAGGGCAGCATGAAGGGGTCACCGCAGGCCCCACTGCTTCAGGAAGGGCCCCTCAAGAGCCAATTGTGCAACCTGATCCGCTGTGCCTGTCCCCGCCCCCTTCACCTGCATTGCTTACTGGGCGCTCGTAACGGGCACCGCTTAGCAGGCGAGTTTGTTTGCTACTTTGAGGGCCCAGGAGCACTCTTCGCCCGCTCTTAGCATCTCCCTACCCCCCCCCCCTTTCTCCATTCTGGATTACAGTGCTACCGCAAATTTAATCTTTCCTCAAAGGAGAGTTACTGCCGCTCCCGCTTCTATGGTTAGTGCCCCTCTAGTACCGTGGGATGTCGGGGTCTCAGTTGGAGCACATTATGGCAACCCCCTCCCCACAGGTCACGCAGGCGCAGGGAGCTTTCTGTTTTTCCTCCTCCTCGCAGGTGGGTCCCATAGCGCCAGTCCCGTCGCCGTTCCAGGGTTTCCAGGAGAAGTAGGCGCTCCAGATTCTCCAGGTGGTGCTCACCGTCATCTTCGAAAGGATTGTCGGGCGCATCTGAGGAGTCTGGTCTGATGTTGTGATCAAAATCCATAAGAGGCAGGTGCCTACCATCTATCGAGGGCTGTTAGCCTGGTCACTGCAGCGGCACACAGGGGCGGGAGGTTCTTGTATACAGATAGTCGTTACTGTGGCACTCTTAGATGCGGGGCACCCTACCCCCACCCCACAAATCACACTTATAGCTCAGCGGTAATGCAATTTCATGTGTAGCATTCTTGGTTTAAAACTCCTGTAATCTACTACAGAAGCTGTGAATTCAAATCCCATCACAGACTTTCATTATAGAGATGGTACGCTATAGGTTTGTACTGTGTCTCTTTATAGATATAGTATGCTATATGTTGTACTGTATTACCTTATAGACATAGGATGCGTCCGCAGCAGTGCGAATGAGCAGTTAATTGGTATGGTAGACATAAGTTGAGTCCAGACTTGTTTGTACAGAAGTTCACAAGTTGTTCTACTTGTCATATATGATAATCCACACGAGCTACTGAAAAAAGCCACTGAAAGCCACTGACAATTTGGAAAAGAGTTGCTGCTCACTGACCAAGGACTCTATGGAGCAGATAAGGGGGAGGGTGACAGTGAGGAGACTGAGGAAAGTGAGGTAGCTAGCTGGGTAACAGTAAGAAAGCGGGGCAGAGGGAAGAGTGCCAGGTAGAGTTGAGCGAACACCTGAATGTTCGGGTTCGAGAAGTTCGGCCGAACTTCCCGAAAATGTTCGGGTTCGGGATCCGAACTTCACCCCAAACCTGAACCCCATTGAAGTCAATGGGGACCCGAACTTTTGGGTATAATAGCCCAGGAAAGGGCTAGAGGGCTCCAAAAGGCAGCAAAATGTAGGTAAATTCTCTGCAAACAAATGTGGATAGGGAAATGACTTAAAATAAAATAAATAAAAATTAACCAATATCAATTGGCAACTTGGAGGAGGAGGAGGTGGTGGAATAGGAGGTTGGGGTGGCATCAGGCGGGAATGATATGGGAGTTAATGTTCTCATCACAGCCAAAAAGGATTCATGTCTGCCTGCAATGCCACAGGCCACATTCACAGACTCAGGGCCATGGCACCCGCAAAGAGGAGAGCGGTCCTGTAACAGCAACACAGGCCTCAGGTCAACCTGCAATGGAACAGGCCATTATCATTTATGTAGGTCACTGACACCCAGACAGAGGAGAGGCAATTTGACAGCAAAATGAGTCTAATGTCTCTCACCCAGACAGCAAGCAATTAAACGAAATATAGGCCACTGACACCCAGACAATGGGGCGGTCATTAGACAGTAAAAGTGTTAAATGTATGCCACCAAGACAGCAATCAAGTACGTGAAATTTGGGAATGCTCTCAGTAGCGCGTCTACCAACGTGCGCTTGTACTCGTGCATCTTCCTATCACGCTCCAGTGCAGGAAGTAAGGTGGGCACATTGTCTTTGTACCAGGGTCCAGCAGGATGGCAACCCAGTAGTCTGCACACGTTAAAATGTGGGCAACTCTGCTGTTGTTGCAGCAGGCACTGCAGCATGTAGTCGCTCATGTGTGCCAGGCTTCCCAGAGGTAAGGACAAGCTGTCCTCTGTGGGAGGAGTATCGTCATTGTGATGGACCCGAGCTGCGTTGGGTGCCATCCCGCTGTGAACATGCCTCATCCTCATCCTCCTCCACCTCCTCCTCATCCTCCTTGTCCTCCAGTAGTGGGCCCTGGCTGGCCACATTTGTACCTGGCCTCTGCTGTTGCAAAAACCTCCCTCTGAGCCACTTCTAAGAGACTGGCCTGAAAGTGCTAAAATGACCCCTCTTCCTCCTCCTCCTCCTTCTCCTCCTGGGCCACCTCCTCTTCCATCATCGCCCTAAGTGTTTTCTCAAGGAGACGAAGAAGTGGTATTGTAACGCTGATAACGGCGTCATCGCCACGGGCCATGTTGGTGGAGTACTCAAACAGCGCAACAGGGCACACAGGTCTCGCATGGAGGCTCAGTCATTGGTGGTGAAGTGGTGCTGTTCCGCAGTGCGACTGACCCGTGCGTGCTGCAGTAGAAACTCCACTATGGCCTGCTGCTGCTCGCACAGTCTCTCCAGCATGTGCAAGGTGGAGTTCCACCGGGTGGGCACGTCACATATGAGGCGGTGAGCGGGAAGGCCGAGGTTACGCTGTAGCACAGACGAGCAGCGGCAGGATGTAAACGCCAGAAGCGCACACAGACGGCCCGCACTTTATGCAGCAGCTCTGACATGTCGGGGTAGTTGTGAATAAACTTCTGCACCACCAAATTCAGCACATGCGCCAGGCAAGGGATGTGCGTCAAACCGGCTTCGTCCCAGAGCTGCGACGAGATTTCGCCCATTATCGCACACCACCAGGCCAGGCTTGAGGCCCACCGGCAGAAACCACTCGTTGGTCTGTTGTTCAATACCCCGCCACAACTCCTGCACGGTGTGGGGCCTGTCCCCAAACATATGAGTTTCAGAACGGCCTGCTGACGTTTACCCCGGGCTGTGCTGAAGTTGGCGGTGAAGGTGTGTGGCTGACTGGATGAGCAGGTGGAAGAGGAGGAGGAGGAAGCCGAGTAGGAGGAGAAGGCTACAGGAGGCAAAGAATGATGCCTTGCGATCCTTGGCGGAGGAAGGATGTGCGTCAAAGAACTCTCCGCCTGGGGCCAGCCGCCACTAAATTTACTCAGTGTGCAGTTAGGGAGATATAGCGTCCCTGGCCCTGCTTACTGGTCCACGTATCTGTGGTTAGGTGGACCTTGCCACAGATGGCGTTGCGCAGTGGACACTCTGATTTTATTGGATACTTGGTTGTGCAGGGAAGGCACGGCTCTCTTGGAGAAGTAGTGGCGGCTGGGAACAACATGCTGTGGGACAGCCATCGCTATCAGCTGTTTGAAGCTGTCTGTGTCCACCAGCCTGAATGACAGCATTTCAAAGGCCAGTAGTTTAGAAATGCTGGCATTCAAGCCCAGGGCTCGAGGGTGGGTAGGTGGGAATTTACGCTTTCTCTCCAAAGTTTGTGAGATGGAGAGCTGAACGCTGCCGTGTGACATGGTGGAGATGCTTGGTGATGGAGGTGGTGGTGTTGGTGTCACATCCTCTGTTTGGTGGGCGGCAGGTGCCAACATTCCTCCTGAGGCGGATGAAGAGGCCGAGGCAACAGCAGAAGAGGGAGCAGGGGAGCCTGAGTGAGTTCCTTGTTTTTAAGGTGTTTACTCCATTGCAGTTAATGCTTTGCATGTAGATGCCTGGTCATGCAGGTTGTGCTAAGGTTCAGAAAGTTAATGTCTCGCTTCAGGCTCTGATGGCACAGCGTGCAAATCACTCGGGTCTTGTTGTCAGCACATTGTTTAAAGAAGTGCCATGCCAGGGAACTCCTTGAAGATGCCTTTGGGGTGCTTGGTCCCTGGTGGCGGTGGCCAGTAGCAGGCGTAACTCTCTTGGCGGTGGCTGTTCTGCTTTTGCCCCCTGCTCCTCTTTTGCTACGCTGTTGGCTCGGTCTCACCACTGCCTCTTCCTCTGAACTATGAAAGTCAGTGGCACGACCTTCATTCCATGTGGGGTCTAGGACCTCATCGTCCCCTGCATCGTCTTACTCCTGAAAGAGTTAGTGTATATCTGCAGCCTGGTTCCTCCTTCATTCCATGGTGCAGACGTCTGGAGAGCTGTGTCAGAAAAAAGCACCAAGCCAGTGACCTTCAAACACAACTCTGGTTTATTCTTATACAGTGTCTACCTTATATAGAACATACATACATAACAAGAGATAGCTGTGTTTCACATTCTATTGTAACAGGCAGAGACCTTCCCATATATGGAAATAAGGCTAATGTAAATATATCCCCCCTCTAGCATGATCTCACCCACCATCCTGTCATCCATACATACCATATGGCTTATTCTATTTAACCCTTCAATCCCTTCTTAAGTCATGAATATGACTTATCTTCTTCCTCTCATAGAGAGGTAAGTAGCATAAGGTTGTCCAGGATCTGTGGGTCTTGGACATATGACGCCAAAGGTCTGTATGAGTGACAGAATACATTGAATGCAACAACATATGGTAATCAAAAAAGCAATTATAATTATAATACTGATAAATAATGTTCTTAACCAACTCAAATCCGGCAGCCAGCTCAATAACCAGTTCCACCAAGAGGATGAATCAACATCTTTTTTAATATTATTGGCAATTTCATGTAACCCTTGAATATGGGACTGGATTGATCTGGAATGGTCAGATAAATTAAAGCAACACATTCCTTTAAAATCTTGACATCCTATATTGTGTTTAAGTAACATAATCCACAGAAAATCTAGTTTCTAGTCACGGCTCCTCTTACGCCTTGTAGATCTAAAATTATGTCTGATAGAAGCGATAGAGGTATGATTCAGAGATTTATCCAAGGCACATGCAATAGAATTTATAGTACGAGCATTATATATAGCCAGTGCAGGCACTCCTAATATAGAAGTACCCAAACTGATATATTCTGTACTGGCTGAGGACGGGTAAAGTAGAGTCACAGTTTTCTGATAGAGTCTTGGTAATCGATCTGTAAGCTCTCCTGATAGGGGTTGACTAGGAAGGGCCAGAGTCAGCCTGGATAATGCACAGGGACCTCCAATAACATTAGCAGGAATGTAATTGTAGATGCTGTTACCACAAGACAAAAACCATCCCTTTGGGAGCATTATATTATAGATAAAACTGTGAGTCACTATGGTCTTATTACTACTCATGGAATTGTTTAGGGAGCTAGCAAGCCTACTATTCTTTTTACAGGTGTCGTCAATATAATCATAGACACTATTCTTAGGTAATCCACTTGTCACGACACGGGAAGTAGGGAGGAAGTGCACCCACCTGACTGCCACCCTATCCCTGTCCCTGCCTACTTGCACTACCCGCCCTAGGCGACGGGCGCAACTGGGCTGCGGTCCCTAACTGCGTAAGTGCAGAGCAGAGAGGACAGGAAGAAGACGGAGAGCGGAGACAAGGGAAGATGCTCCCGCAGGAAGCGTACGGGAAGAGATGAGCGAATACAGGCGAAATCTCCCACAAGAGAAGACAACAGGAGGTCAAATGAGCAGAGGTCATTCCGAGAGGTCGCGTCAAAAACCGAGAGGCAGAGGCAAGAGACAAATCCAATAACGAGCCGAGGTCAAATCCAGGAGGTAGCGAAAGTACAAGGAGCAGGCGGTAGATAGGTCAGGGACGGTCACTGGTCAATTCCAAAGGTCAAACACAAGCAAGAAAATATGGACACAGCCTGAGTGAGTAATTACAGGCAACCTGTGGTCAGCAGGCTGCCTGTTAATATAGTGGAGGAAAGGGATCATGTGACCTGGCCAGCGTCACATGACCCCCTCTCCCTGCTACTAGCCGAGCACCGAGTACTCAGCTCAGCGCTCAGCCCTACTTGGTTCCCATGGCGACGGAGAATGCCAGTTGCCCCTGCAGGAGGAGCTGCGTCCCCCGTCGCCATGACAACGGAGACGCCGGGCAGCCGAAGGCGCAGCCGGGCACAGCAAGCGTCCCTCCTGAAGTTATATCAGAAGCCGGAGGCAGCGCGGGAGAGCGGAAGCCCGCCGCCCGCCTCCCGTGACAGTACCCCCACCTCCACGGGGGGCCTCTGGATGCAAGCATTGCAGACGAGGCTTCTCAGGGTGTTTCCGGTGAAACTCCGCAATCAGCCTGGAAGCGTGCATTTTGGACCTAGGCACCCAGGACCTCTCTTCAGGTCCTAAGCCCTTCCAATGGACCAGGTATTGAAAGGAATTTCTAACCTTTCTAATATCAATGATTCTCGAGATGACGAACTCCTCCTGACCCTCAACCTCCACAGGTAGCGGAGGCTTTTTAGAAGGAACCACGGGTGACACATATCTCTTGAGTAACAATTTATGAAATACATCATGGATACGAAGGGAGTCGGGTAATTTCAACCTAAAAGATACCGGGTTAATGACCTCAACAATATCATTATGGTCCTATGAAACGCGGAGAGAATTTCCTGGAGCAATGTTTCAAGGAAGATTCTTGAGTCGACAACCACACCTTGTCGCCGACCGCAAAATCCATCCCTTGGAACGTTTCTTATTTGCCTCTTGACGCTGAATCTCCTGGGCTTTTTCCAGGTTTGCTTGAACCTGTGCCCAGACTCTACACAGTATAGAGGTAAAAGAGTTTGCCTGCGTGTTGAGTGAGGAAACAGGGGAACTCGATCCAAAACAGGGATGAAAGCCCTTATTACAAAAAAAAAGGAGATACCCCGTGGGACGAATTAACCCGAATGTTGATGGCAAACTCTGCCAACGGAAGGTATCTCACCCATAGAATCTGATTGTGTGAAACATAACATCTGAGAAAGAGTTCCACTGCCTGATTCAAACGCTCCGTCTGCCCATTAGTCTCAGGATGGAAGGCAGAAGAGAAGGATAATGAGATCTCGCACCTTTGACAAAAGGCTCTCCAGAACTTAGCAACAAACTGAATGCCCTATCAGAAACAATATTCTCAGGAACACCATGCAACCGTACCACATGTTCAATAAGCAAAGATGCTAAGGTCTTCGCATCAGGGAGCTTACTCAAGGGAACAAAATGTACCATCTTGCTAAAGCGATCAAGCACTACCCAAACCACTGACTTCCCCTCGGAGGGGCAGGTCAGAAATAAAATCCATGGAAATGTGTGACCAATGCCTCCTGGGAATGAGTAGAGGTTGTAGTTCACCAGCGGGCCGGGTCCTCGGGGTCTTAGATCTAGCACATACCTCACAAGCCAAAACATAAGACTGAACATCCTTAGACAGGGTGGGCTACCAAAAAGATCTCAATAGCAACTCCTTGGTGACAGCGATACCTGGATGTCCGCACAGAACGGAGTCATGACACTCACCCAAAAGTCGAAAATGAAGGTGCCTAGGGACAAACAACTTATCTGAAGGTGTCTCTGAAGGAGCAAGTTGCTGAGCTTGTAGGATCTGTGAGGAAAGGTCCGAGGATATCACTGCCACAATGATGCCAGCCGGCAAGATGGATTCGGAGGGGTGTCAGAAGGCTGGACGGCATTAAAACTTCGGGACAAGGCATCTGCTTTGGTATTTTCACTTCCTGGTCTGAAAGTAACAGAAAAGTTAAAGCGAGTGAAAAACAGGGCCCATCTAGCTTGTCTAGGATTAAGGCGTTTGGCTGACTTGAGAAACACTAAATTCTTATGATCCGTGAGAACAGTAACACAGTGTTTGGCCCCTTCAAAAAATGCCTCCACTCTTCAAATGCCTATTTAATGGCTAATAACTCGCTGTTCCCAATATCGTAATTTCTCTCCGTGGGAGAAAACTTGCGAGAAAAAGAATGCACAAGGTCTCAAATTCGTGAAGTTGGCAGATCCCTGGGAGAGGACGGCCCCACGCCATCCTCCGAGGCATCCACCTCCACCACAAAGGTTCCTCCGAATTCGGCTGAATCAAGACTGGGGCCCTTTGAAAACACACCTTCAGAGTCTCAAAAGCTTGGCAGGCTTCAGATGACCAGTTAACAAGATCAGACCCCTTCTTGGTCATATCGGTAAGGGGCTTAGCAATGACAGAGAAATTTTTAATACATTTTCGGTGATAATTAGAGAATCCTAAAAAGCGTTGAAGCGCCTTTAAGGAAGAAGGTCTTACCCAGTCTTGAATAGCCTGAACCTTAACAGAATCCATCTTGAAGGAATGCGGAGTAAGAATATACCCGAGATAGGGAATCTCTTGTACTCCAAACACACATTTCTCAAACTTAGCAGACAGATGATTCTCTCTGAGGATCTTGAGGACCACTCTAAGATGAGAAACATGGGTCTCCCAGTCAGAAGAAAAAAACAGAATATCATCAAGATAGACAATCACAAAACTTCCAATAAACTCCCTGAAAATGTCATTCATAAAGTTCTGGAAGACTGCTGGGGCATTACAGAGACCGAAAGGCATGACCAAATACTCAAAGTGTCCCTCAGGAGTGTTAAAAGCCGTTTTCCACTCGTCTCCCTCCTTGATGCGGATAAGGTTATAAGCCCCTCTCAAGTCGAGTTTAGAAAACCAAGAGGCCCCCAAGACCTGGTTGAATAAGTCAGGAATCAACAGGATGGAATATTGATTCCTGATTGTGATCTTATTCAAATTCCTATAGTCTATGCCAGGTCTGAGACCACCATCTTTTTCTTAATGAAAAAGAAGCCTGCTCCCAGGGGAAAAGTGGAAGGCCTAATATGCCCCTTCTTGAGACTTTCCTGAATATAATCTCTTACGGCACTGCGCTCAGGACCAGAAAGATTGTAGATTTGCCCATTAGGAAATCTAGACCCAGGAACCAACTCGATAGCGCAGTCATAAGACCTATGGGGAGGAAGCTTTCCGCCTCGGAAGTGGAAAAGACATCATGGAAGTCAGCAATAAAGTGAGGAATAGCATCCAGAGATACCCCTGCTTGAACAATCGTTAAACAGGAACTACAATTAGGACCCCATTTCTCCAACTCGCCCGTATTCCAGTTAATGACCGGGTTATGTTGCTGAAGCCAGGGCAAGCTCAGGACCACCTGAACGGTAAATTTTCTAAGACAAAGAAAGAACATCTCTCTGAGTGACAAACCCCCACAGACAAAGTAACCTCAGGAGTATGGAACTTAACCGTGCCCCCAACAGGGGGTAGAGTCGATAAGCGACCACATGGATGGGAGTGGACAACCTTAGTACTGGGATCCCCACTCGTTTCACAAGGTTAAGATCTAAAAAACTAAATGCTGAACCGGAATCCACAAAAGCATTACCTGAACCCTTAAAGACCCCGAAGGCAATAGAAACAGGCAACAACATTTTCCTTACCACCTCCGGGAGTACCTTGTCCTTGGGTCCCTCAGATTTGGATGGTCTTCCGGCAGGAGGAATCTTGGGACACTGACGGACCCAGTGGTCGGACTCGCCACAGTAAAAAGCAAAACCCCGACGACGGCGAAGTTCCCTTTGCGTCATCCCTAGCTGCATAGGTTCCTCGATCTGGGCCTCCAAGCTGGGTTGGACAAGAGAGGCTTCAGGTCTGGGAAGACTGTGATAAGAAAGCAAATGTTCCCGCTGTCTCTCTCAAACTCGTCTGTCCAGCCTAATAGCTAAGGTCATGGTCTCCTCTAAAGAGTCAGGACTGGGGTAACAGAACAGCATGTCTTTTAATTTCTCCGACAACCCTGATCTAAACTGGCATTTAAGTGCCGATTCATTTCCAACCCGAGGGGATGCACCACTTGCGGAACTGGGTGCAGTAGTCCTCGACGGGTAAATCCCCCTGGGTAAGGGCCTTCAAGTTGGACTCAGCTACATGTGCTCGGTCTGGCTCATCGTAGAGAACCCCTAGTGCCTGAAAAAATGTATCAACCGAAGTCAGACTAGGAGAATCAGGCGGCAAGGAAAAGGCCCACTCCTGGGGGTCCCCCAGAAGAAGAGATATGATAATCCCAACTCTCTGCTGGTCAGGATCAGAGGAGTGAGGCCATAATTGAAAATACAGTTTTTTACAGACAATAAAGTCTTACGGTCCCCCGAGAATCGCTTGGGTAATTTCACATGCGGTTCCGCCTGAAGGGTGGCAGGGGCAGGAACAGGGGGTGCTCTGACGGATTCCTGTGCATGTAACCTCTCTCCCAATTCCTGGACAATTTGGGCTAGACCCTGCACATGCTCAGTGAGACTCTGTAGAGGGTCCATAATAAGGGCCTGTAATTCTGTCACGACACGGGAAGTAGGGAGGAAGGAACCCCAACCCTGTCCCTGCCTACTTGCACTACTTGTACTACCCGCCCTAGGCGACGGGGCGCAATTGGGCGGCGGTCCCTAACTTGCGTAAGTGCAGAGCAGAGAGGACACGAAGGAGACAGAGAGTGGAGACAAGGGAAGATGCTCCCGCAGGAAGCGGACGGGAAGAGAGGAGCGAATACAGGCGAAATCTCCCACAAGGGAAGACAACAGGAGGTCAAACGAGCAGAGGTCAGTCCAAGAGGTCACGTCAAAAACCGAGAGGCAGAGGCAAGAGACAAATCCAATAACGAGCCGAGGTCAAATCCAGGAGGTAGCAAAAGTACAAGGAGCAGGCGGTAGATAGGTCAGGGACGGTCACTGGTCAATTCCAAAGGTCAAACACAAGCAAGAAAATATGGACACAGCCTGAGTGAGTAATTACAGGCAACCTGTGGTCCGCAGGCTGCCTGGTAATATAGTGGAGGAAAGGGATCATGTGACCTGGCCAGCGTCACATGACCCCTCTCCCTGCTACTAGCCGAGCACCGAGTACTCGGCTCAGCAATCATCCCTACTGGTTCACATGGCGACGGAGAACGCCAGTCGCCCCTGCAGGAGGAGCTGCGCCGGGCGCGCCGTGACCACGTGCGCCATAACACTGGAGACGCCGGCGCAGCCGGGCACAGCAAGCGTCCCTCCTGAAGTTATATCAGAAGCCGGAGGCAGCGCGGGAGAGCGGAGCCCGCCGCCCGCCTCCCGTGACAGTACCCCCACCTCCACGGGGGCCTCTGGATCCAAGCATTGCAGACGAGGCTTCTCCGGGTGTTTCCGGTGAAACTCCGCAATCAGCCTGGAAGCGTGCATTTTGGACCTAGGCACCCAGGACCTCTTCAGGTCCTAAGCCCTTCCAATGGACCAGGTATTGAAAGGAATTTCTAACCTTTCTAATATCAATGATTCTCGAGATGACGAACTCCTCCTGACCCTCAACCTCCACAGGTAGCGGAGGCTTTTAGAAGGAACCACGGGTGACACATATCTCTTGAGTAACAATTTATGAAATACATCATGGATACGAAGGGAGTCGGGTAATTTCAACCTAAAAGATACCGGGTTAATGACCTCAACAATATCATATGGTCCTATGAAACGCGGAGAGAATTTCCTGGAGCAATGTTTCAAGGAAAGATTCTTGAGTCGACAACCACACCTTGTCGCCGACCGCAAAATCCATCCCTTGGAACGTTTCTTATTTGCCTCTTGACGCTGAATCTCCTGGGCTTTTTCCAGGTTTGCTTGAACCTGTGCCCAGACTCTACACAGTATAGAGGTAAAAGAGTTTGCCTGCGTGTTGAGTGAGGAAACAGGGGAACTCGATCCAAAACAGGGATGAAAGCCCTTATTACAAAAAAAGGAGATACCCCGTGGACGAATTAACCCGAATGTTGATGGCAAACTCTGCCAACGGAAGGTATCTCACCCATAGAATCTGATTGTGTGAAACATAACATCTGAGAAAGAGTTCCACTGCCTGATTCAAACGCTCCGTCTGCCCATTAGTCTCAGGATGGAAGGCAGAAGAGAAGGATAATGAGATCTCGCACCTTTGACAAAAGGCTCTCCAGAACTTAGCAACAAACTGAATGCCCCTATCAGAAACAATATTCTCAGGAACACCATGCAACCGTACCACATGTTCAATAAGCAAAGATGCTAAGGTCTTCGCATCAGGAGCTTACTCAAGGGAACAAAATGTACCATCTTGCTAAAACGATCAAGCACTACCCAAACCACTGACTTCCCTCGGAGGGGCAGGTCAGAAATAAAATCCATGGAAATGTGTGACCAATGCCTCCTGGGAATGAGTAGAGGTTGTAGTTCACCAGCGGGCCGGGTCCTCGGGGTCTTAGATCTAGCACATACCTCACAAGCCAAAACATAAGACTGAACATCCTTAGACAGGGTGGGCTACCAAAAAGATCTCAATAGCAACTCCTTGGTGACAGCGATACCTGGATGTCCGCACAGAACGGAGTCATGACACTCACCCAAAAGTCGAAAATGAAGGTGCCCAGGGACAAACAACTTATCTGAAGGTGTCTCTGAAGGAGCAAGTTGCTGAGCTTGTAGGATCTGTGAGGAAAGGTCCGAGGATATCACTGCCACAATGATGCCAGCCGGCAAGATGGATTCGGAGGGGTGTCAGAAGGCTGGACGGCATTAAAACTTCGGGACAAGGCATCTGCTTTGGTATTTTCACTTCCTGGTCTGAAAGTAACAGAAAAGTTAAAACGAGTGAAAAACAGGGCCCATCTAGCTTGTCTAGGATTAAGACGTTTGGCTGACTTGAGAAACACTAAATTCTTATGATCCGTGAGAACAGTAACACAGTGTTTGGCCCCTTCCAAAAAATGCCTCCACTCTTCAAATGCCTATTTAATGGCTAATAACTCGCTGTTCCCAATATCGTAATTTCTCTCCGTGGGAGAAAACTTGCGAGAAAAGAATGCACAAGGTCTCAAATTCGTGAAGTTGGCAGATCCCTGGGAGAGGACGGCCCCCACGCCATCCTCCGAGGCATCCACCTCCACCACAAAAGGTTCCTCCGAATTCGGCTGAATCAAGACTGGGGCCCTTTGAAAACACACCTTCAGAGTCTCAAAAGCTTGGCAGGCTTCAGATGACCAGTTAACAAGATCAGACCCCTTCTTGGTCATATCGGTAAGGGGCTTAGCAATGACAGAGAAATTTTTAATACATTTTCGGTGATAATTAGAGAATCCTAAAAAGCGTTGAAGCGCCTTTAAGGAAGAAGGTCTTACCCAGTCTTGAATAGCCTGAACCTTAACAGAATCCATCTTGAAGGAATGCGGAGTAAGAATATACCCGAGATAGGGAATCTCTTGTACTCCAAACACACATTTCTCAAACTTAGCAGACAGATGATTCTCTCTGAGGATCTTGAGGACCACTCTAAGATGAGAAACATGGGTCTCCCAGTCAGAAGAAAAAAACAGAATATCATCAAGATAGACAATCACAAAACTTCCAATAAACTCCCTGAAAATGTCATTCATAAAGTTCTGGAAGACTGCTGGGGCATTACAGAGACCGAAAGGCATGACCAAATACTCAAAGTGTCCCTCAGGAGTGTTAAAAGCCGTTTTCCACTCGTCTCCCTCCTTGATGCGGATAAGGTTATAAGCCCCTCTCAAGTCGAGTTTAGAAAACCAAGAGGCCCCCAAGACCTGGTTGAATAAGTCAGGAATCAACAGGATGGAATATTGATTCCTGATTGTGATCTTATTCAAATTCCTATAGTCTATGCCAGGTCTGAGACCACCATCTTTT
The DNA here is from genome assembly GCA_033119425.1 of Bufotes viridis. Taxonomy (NCBI): domain Eukaryota; kingdom Metazoa; phylum Chordata; class Amphibia; order Anura; family Bufonidae; genus Bufotes; species Bufotes viridis. Next base: position 2,821 of record JAKVIS010002220.1, on the reverse strand, counting down.
TCTTAATGAAAAAGAAGCCTGCTCCCAGGGAAAAGTGGAAGGCCTAATATGCCCCTTCTTGAGACTTTCCTGAATATAATCTCTACGGCACTGCGCTCAGGACCAGAAAGATTGTAGATTTGCCCATTAGGAAATCTAGACCCAGGAACCAACTCGATAGCGCAGTCATAAGACCTATGGGGAGGAAGCTTTTCCGCCTCGGAAGTGGAAAAGACATCATGGAAGTCAGCAATAAAGTGAGGAATAGCATCCAGAGATACCCCTGCTTGAACAATCGTTAAACAGGAACTACAATTAGGACCCCATTTCTCCAACTCGCCCGTATTCCAGTTAATGACCGGGTTATGTTGCTGAAGCCAGGGCAAGCTCAGGACCACCTGAACCGGTAAATTTTCTAAGACAAAGAAAGAACATCTCTCTGAGTGACAAACCCCCACAGACAAAGTAACCTCAGGAGTATGGAACTTAACCGTGCCCCCAACAGGGGGTAGAGTCGATAGCGACCACATGGATGGGAGTGGACAACCTTAGTACTGGGATCCCCACTCGTTTCACAAGGTTAAGATCTAAAAACTAAATGCTGAACCGGAATCCGCAAAAGCATTACCTGAACCCTTAAAGACCCGAAGGCAATAGAAACAGGCAACAACATTTTCCTTACCACCTCCGGGAGTACCTTGTCCTTGGGTCCCTCAGATTTGGATGGTCTTCCGGCAGGAGGAATCTTGGGACACTGACGGACCCAGTGGTCGGACTCGCCACAGTAAAAGCAAAACCCCCGACGACACGACGAAGTTCCCTTTGCGTCATCCCTAGCTGCATAGGTTCCTCGATCTGGGCCTCCAAGCTGGGTTGGACAAGAGAGGCTTCAGGTCTGGGAAGACTGTGATAAGAAAGCAAATGTTCCCGCTGTCTCTCTCAAACTCGTCTGTCCAGCCTAATAGCTAAGGTCATGGTCTCCTCTAAAGAGTCAGGACTGGGGTAACAGAACAGCATGTCTTTTAATTTCTCCGACAACCCTGATCTAAACTGGCATTTAAGTGCCGATTCATTCCAACCCGAGGGGATGCACCACTTGCGGAACTGGGTGCAGTAGTCCTCGACGGGTAAATCCCCTGGTAAGGGCCTTCAAGTTGGACTCAGCTACATGTGCTCGGTCTGGCTCATCGTAGAGAACCCCTAGTGCCTGAAAAATGTATCAACCGAAGTCAGACTAGGAGAATCAGGCGGCAAGGAAAAGGCCCACTCCTGGGGGTCCCCAGAAGAAGAGATATGATAATCCCAACTCTCGCTGGTCAGGATCAGAGGAGTGAGGCCATAATTGAAAATACAGTTTTTACAGACAATAAAGTCTTACGGTCCCCCGAGAATCGCTTGGGTAATTTCACATGCGGTTCCGCCTGAAGGAGTGGCAGGGGCAGGAACAGGGGGTGCTCTGACGGATTCCTGTGCATGTAACCTCTCTCCCAATTCCTGGACAATTTGGGCTAGACCCTGCACATGCTCAGTGAGACTCTGTAGAGGTCCATAATAAGGGCCTGTAATTCTGTCACGACACGGGAAGTAGGGAGGAAGGAACCCCAACCCTGTCCCTGCCTACTTGCACACTTGTACTACCCGCCCTAGGCGACGGGGCGCAGTTGGGCGGCGGTCCTAACTTGCGTAAGTGCAGAGCAGAGAGGACACGAAGGAGACAGAGAGTGGAGACAAGGGAAGATGCTCCCGCAGGAGAGCGGACGGGAAGAGAGGAGCGAATACAGGCGAAATCTCCCACAAGGGAAGACAACAGGAGGTCAAACGAGGCAGAGGTCAGTCCAAGAGGTCACGTCAAAAACCGAGAGACAGAGGCAAGAGACAAATCCAATAACGAGCCGAGGTCAAATCCAGGAGGTAGCAAAAGTACAAGGAGCAGGCGGTAGATAGGTCAGGGGACGGTCACTGGTCAATTCCAAAGGTCAAACACAAGCAAGAAAATATGGACACAGCCTGAGTGAGTAATTACAGGCAACCTGTGGTCCGCAGGCTGCCTGGTAATATAGTGGAGGAAAGGGATCATGTGACCTGGCCAGCGTCACATGACCCCTCTCCCTGCTACTAGCCGAGAGCCGAGTACTCGGCTCAGCAATCATCCTATGGTTCACATGGCGACGAAGACGCCAGTCGCCCCTGCAGGAGGAGCGCGGCCGGGCGCGCCGTGTCCCCCTTCGCCATAACACTGAGGCGCCGGGCAGCCGGGCACAGCAAGCGTCCTTCCTGCAGTGATAACAGGGCCGGCGGCGGCGCAGGAGAGCGGGAAGCCCGCCGCCCGCCTCCCATGACACCACTTTTTATGTCTCTACTATCACAATATAAAGTCATATCCTGGGAAAAGGTAAAACAGGTCTCTGCTGCAGTCACATTAATAGTAATTATTCTAATATTATCCCTGCTATTTCCTAATTTCTGACACTTCCCACAGAAGTCATACAAGGGAATAAAAGTTTGTGTACTGATAGCCCTCGACCAGACTCCAAGGAGGGATTAATCGGGTGTAGGCACAGAAATAACACTTGTTTGTAGAAGATCCCGTGGGCTTCAGTAAGTCTTTAAGGCACAATGAACTTACATTTAGGCATTTGCCACCCTAACTATACTATTCTATTCAGAATAAAGGGGCCAGGAGCAAAGGGATCTTGCTCCTGAGCTCTTTATGTATCGACTGAATATTTGGGTGCACTGCAGAGGTAACAGCTCCTCTGGGTGATAAATACATGTAGTAATAACCCAGACTGGCAAGGAAACACAAGATTAATAATTATTAGCAGACAAACAAATCTCCCAG
>JAKVIS010002219.1:0-24745 GCA_033119425.1 Bufotes viridis | reverse complement strand
ATTATACTTTTGCCAGCCAGTGCTGGGACACCAGATTCAGGGTATTGATATTTTGGCAGTTGAATTTCACCCCAGAACAAAATATATGTTTGGCGGACACTATTATACTTTGCCTGCAACTGCTGGAACACCAGATTCAGGGTATTGCTATTTTGGCAATTGAATTTCACCCCAGAACAAAATATATGCTTTGGCGGACACTATTATACTCTTGCCTGCCAGTGCTGGGACACCAGAATCGGGTATTGCTATTTTGGCAATTTAATTTCACACCAGAACAAAATATATGTTTTGGCGGACACTATTATACTTTGCCAGCCAGTGCTGGGACATAAGATTCAGGGTATTGCTATTTTGGCAAGTGATTTTTACCCCAGAACAAAATATATGTTTTGGTGGACACTATTACACTTTGCCAGCCAGTGCTGGGAAGCCAGATTCAGGGTATTGCTATTTTGGCAATTGAATTTCACCCCAGAACAAAATATTCCCTGTTACGGACAGATTTAAACTAGGCCTGCAACTGCTGGAACACCAGATTCAGGGTATTGCTATTTTGGCAATTGAATTTCACCCCAGAACAAAATATATGTTTTGGCGGACACTATTATACTTTGCCAGCCAGTGCTGGGACACCAGATTCAGGGTATTGCTATTTTGGCAAGTGATTTTTACCCCAGAACAAAATATATGTTTTGGCGGACACAATATACTTTGCCAGCCAGTGCTGGGACACCAGATTCAGGGTATTGCTATTTTGGCAATGGAATTTGACTCCAGAACAAAATATACCCTGTTACGGACAGATTTAAACTAGGCCTGCAACTGCTGGAACACCAGATTCAGGGTATTGCTATTTTGGCAATTGATTTTCACCCCAGAACAAAATATATGTTTTGGCGGACACTATTATACTTTGCCAGCCAGTGCTGGGACACCAGATTCAGTGTATTGCTATTTTGGCAAGTCATTTTTACCCCAGAACAAAATATATGTTTTAGTGGACACTATTATACTTTGCCAGCCAGTGCTGGGACACCAGATTCAGAGTATTGCTATTTTGGCAATTGAATTTCACCCCAGAACAAAATATACACTGTTACGGACAGATTTAAACTAGGCCTGCAACTGCTGGAAAACCAGATTCAGGGTATTGCTATTTTGGCAATTGAATTTCACCCCAGAACAAAATAAATGTTTTGGCGGACACTATTATACTTTGCCAGCCAGTGCTGGGACAACAGATTCATGGTATTGCTATTTTGGCAATTGAATTTCTCCCCAGAACAAACAAAATGTACCCTGTTACGGACAGATTTAAACTAGACCTGCAACTGCTAGAACACCAGATTCAGGGTATTGCTATTTCGGCAATTGAATTTCACCCCAGAATAAAATATATATTTTAGCGGACACTATTACACTTTGCCAGCCAGTGCTGGGACACCAGATTCAGGGTATTGCTACTTTGGCAAGTGAATCTTACCCAGAACAAAATATATGCTTTGGCGGACAATATTACACTCTGACAGCCAGTGCTGGGACACCAGATTCAGCCTATTACTATGTTGGCAATTGAATTTCACCCCAGAACAAAATATATGTTTTGGCGGACACTATTATACTTTGCCAGCCAGTGCTGGGACACCAGATTCAGGGTATTGCTGTTTTGGCAAGTGAATTTTACCCCAGAACAAAATATATGTTTTGGCGGACACTATTATACTTTGCCATCCAGTGCTGCGACACCAGATTCAGGGTATTGCTATTTTGGTATGTGAATTTTACTCCAGAACAAAACATATGTTTATGCGGACACTATTATAATTTGCCAGCCAGTGCTGGGACAACAGATTCAGGGTATTGCTATTTTGGCAATTGAATTTCACCCCAGAACAAAATATATGTTTTGGCGGACACTATTATACTGTGCCAGCCATTGCTGGGACACCAGATTCAGGGTATTGCTATTTTGGCAATTGAATTTCACCCCAGAACAAAATATATGTTTTGGCGGATACCATTATACTGTGCCAGCCAGTGCTGGGACACCAGATTCAGGGTATTGCTATTTTGGCAATTGAATTTCACCCCTGAACAAAATATATATTTCTCCGGACATTATTATACTTTACCAGCGAGGGCTGGGAAACCATATTCAGGGTATTGCTATTTTGGCAAGTGAATTTTACCCCAGAACTAAATATATGTTTTGGTGGACACTATTATTCTTTGCCAGCCAGTGCTGGGACAACAGATTCAGGGTATTGCTATTTTGGCAATGGAATTTGACTCCAGAACAAAATATACCCTGTTACGGACAGATTTAAACTAGGCCTGCAACTGCTGGAACACCAGATTCAGGGTATTGCTATTTTGGCAATTGAATTTCACCCCAGAACAAAATATATGTTTTGGCGGACACTATTATACTTTGCCAGCCAGTGCTGGGACACCAGAATCAGGGTATAGCTATTTTGGCATTTGAATTTCACCCCAGAATAAAATATATATTTTAGCGGACACTATTATACTTTGCCAGCCACTGCTGGGACACCAGATTCAGGGTATTGCTATTTTGGCACGTGAATTTTACCCCAGAACAAAATATATGTTTTGGCGGACACTATTACACTCTGCCAGCCAGGGCTGGGACACCAGAATCAGGGTATTGCTGTTTTGGCAAGTGAATTTAACCCCAGAACAATACATATGTTTATGCTGACACTGTTATAATTTGCCAGCCAGTGCTGGGACAACAGATTCAGGGTATTGCTATTTTGGCAATTGAATTTAACCCCAGAACAAAATATATGTTTTGGCGGACACTATTATACTTTGCCTGCCAGTGCTGGGACACCAGAATCAGGGAATTGCTCTTTCGCCAATTGAATTTCACACCAGAACAAAATATATGTTTTGGCGGACATTATTATACTTTGCCAGCCAGTGCTGGGACACCAGATTCAGGGTATTGCTATTTTGGCAATTGAATTTCACCACAGAACAAAATATACCCTGCTACTGACAGATTTAAACTAGGCCTGCAACTGCTGGAACACCAGATCCAGGGTATTGCTATTTTGGCAATTGAATTTCACCCCAGAACAAAATATATGTTTTGGCGGACACTATTATACTTTGCCAGCCAGTGCTGGGACACCAGATTCAGAGTATTGCTATTTTGGCAATTGAATTTTACTGCAGATCAAAATATATGTTTTGGCGGACACTATTATAATTTGCCAGCCAGGGCTGGGAAACCAGATTCAGAGTATTGCTATTTTGGGAATTGAATTTCACCCCAGAACAAAATATACCCTGCTACTGACAGATTTAAACTAGAACTGCAACTGCTGGAACACCAGATTCAGGGTATTGCTATTTTGGCAATTGAATTTCACCCCAGAACAAAATATATGTTTTGGCGGACACTATTATACTTTGCCAGCCAGTGCTGGGACACCAGATTCAGGGTATTGCTATTTTGGCAAGTGAATTTTACCCCAGAACAAAATATATGTTTTGGTGGACACTATTATACTTTGCCAGCCAGTGCTGGGACACCAGATTCAGGGTATTGCTATTTTTGCAGTTGAATTTCACCACAGAACAAAATATACCCTGTTACGGACAGATTTAAACTAGGCCTGCAACTGCTGGAACACCAGATTCAGGGTATTGCTATTTTGGCAATTGAATTTCACCCCAGAACAAAATAAATGTTTTGGCGGACACTATTATACTTTGCCAGCCTGCGCTGGGACACCAGATTAAGGGTATTGCTATTTTGGCATAATTAATTTCACCCAAGAACTAAATAAATGTTTTGGCGTACACTATTATACTTTGCCAGCCAGTGCTGGGACAACAGATTCATGGTATTGATATTTTGGCAATTGAATTTCACCCCAGAACAAAATGTACCCTGTTACGGACAGATTTAAACTAGACCTGCAACTGCTAGAACACCAGATTTAGGGTATTGCTATTTCGGCAATTGAATTTCAACCCCAAACAAAATATATGTTTTGGCGTACACTATTATACTTTGCCAGCCAGTGCTGGGACACCAAAATCAGGGTATTGCTATTTTCGCAATTGAATTTCACCCCAGAATAAAATATATGCTTTGGCGGACAATATTACACTCTGCCAGCCAGTGCTGGGACACCAGATTCGGGGTATTGCTATGTTGGCAATTGAATTTCACCCCAGAACAAAATATATGTTTTGGCGGACACAGTTATACTTTGCCAGCCAGTGCTGGGACAACAGATTCAGGGTATTGCTATTTTGGCAATTGAATTTCACCCCAGAACAAAATATATGTTTTGGCGGACACAGTTATACTTTGCCAGCCAGTGCTGGGACAACAGATTCAGGGTATTGCTATTTTGGCAATTGAATTTCACCCCAGAACAAAGTATATGTTTTGGCGGACACAATTATACTTTGCCAGCCAGTGCTGGGACACCAGATTCAGGATATTGCTATTTTGGTATGTGAATTTTACCCCAGAACAAAACATATGTTTATGCGGACACTATTATAATTTGCCAGCCAGTGCTGGGACAACAGATTCAGGGTATTGCTATTTTGGCAATTGAATTTCACCCCAGAACAAAATATATGTTTTGGCGGACACAATTATACTTTGCCAGCCAGTGCTGGGACACCAGATTCAGGGTATTGCTATTTTGGCAATGGAATTTGACTCCAGAACAAAATATACCCTGTTACGGACAGATTTAAACTAGGCCTGCAACTGCTGGAACACCAGATTCAGGGTATTGCTATTTTGGCAATTGAATTTCCCCCAGAACAAAATATACCCTGCTACTGACAGATTTAAACTAGGCCTGCAACTGCTGGAACAACAGATTCAGGGTATTGCTATTTTGGCAATTGATTTTCACCCCAGAACAAAATATATGTTTTGGCGGACACTATTATACTTTGCCAGCCAGTGCTGGGACACCAGATTCAGTGTATTGCTATTTTGGCAAGTCATTTTTACCCCAGAACAAAATATATGTTTTGGTGGACACTATTATACTTTGCCAGCCAGTGCTGGGACAACAGATTCAGAGTATTGCTATTTTGGCAATTGAATTTCACCCCAGAACAAAATATACACTGTTACGGACAGATTTAAACTAGGCCTGCAACTGCTGGAAAACCAGATTCAGGGTATTGCTATTTTGGCAATTGAATTTCACCCCAGAACAAAATAAATGTTTTGGCGGACACTATTATACTTTGCCAGCCTGCGCTGGGACACCAGATTAAGGGTATTGCTATTTTGGCATAATTTATTTCACCCCAGAACAAAATAAATGTTTTGGCGGACACTATTATACTTTGCCAGCCTGCGCTGGGACACCAGATTCAGTGTATTGCTATTTTGGCAAGTCATTTTTACCCCAGAACAAAATATATGTTTTGGTGGACACTATTATACTTTGCCAGCCAGTGCTGGGACAACAGATTCATGGCATTGCTATTTTGTCAATTGAATTTCTCCCCAGAACAAAATGTACCCTGTTACGGACAGATTTAAACTAGACCTGCAACTGCTAGAACACCAGATTAAGGGTATTGCTATTTCGGCAATTGAATTTCACCCCAAACAAAATATATGTTTTGGCGTACACTATTATACTTTGCCAGCCAGTGCTGGTACACCAGAATCAGGGTATTGCTATTTTGGCAATTGAATTTCACCCCAGAATAAAATATATATTTTAGCGGACACTATTACACTTTGCCAGCCAGTGCTGGGACACCAGATTCAGGGTATTGCTACTTTGGCAAGTAAATCTTACCCAGAACAAAATATATGCTTTGGCGGACAATATTACACTCTGCCAGCCAGTGCTGGGACACCAGATTCAGGGTATTACTATGTTGGCAATTGAATTTCACCCCAGAACAAAATATATGTTTTGGCGGACACTATTATACTTTGCCAGCCAGTGCTGGGACACCAGATTCAGGGTATTGCTGTTTTGGCAAGTGAATTTTACCCCAGAACAAAATATATGTTTTGGCGGACACTATTATACTTTGCCATCCAGTGCTGCGACACCAGATTCAGGGTATTGCTATTTTGGTATGTGAATTTTACTCCAGAACAAAACATATGTTTATGCGGACACTATTATAATTTGCCAGCCAGTGCTGGGACAACAGATTCAGGGTATTGCTATTTTGGCAATTGAATTTCACCCCAGAACAAAATATATGTTTTGGCGGACACTATTATACTGTGCCAGCCAGTGCTGGGACACCAGATTCAGGGTATTGCTATTTTGGCAATTGAATTTCACCCCAGAACAAAATATATGTTTTGGCGGACACCATTATACTGTGCCAGCCAGTGCTGGGACACCAGATTCAGGGTATTGCTATTTTGGCAATTGAATTTCACCCCTGAACAAAATATATATTTCTCATGGACATTATTATACTTTACCAGCGAGGGCTGGGAAACCAGATTCAGGGTATTGCTATTTTGGCAAGTGAATTTTACCCCAGAACTAAATATATGTTTTGGTGGACACTATTATTCTTTGCCAGCCAGTGCTGGGACAACAGATTCAGGGTATTGCTATTTTGGCAATGGAATTTGACTCCAGAACAAAATATACCCTGTTACGGACAGATTTAAACTAGGCCTGCAACTGCTGGAACACCAGATTCAGGGTATTGCTATTTTGGCAATTGAATTTCCCCCAGAACAAAATATACCCTGTTATGGACAGATTTAACTAGGCCTGCAACTGCTGGAACACCAGATTCAGGGTATTGCTATTTTAGCAATTGAATTTCACCCCAGAACAAAATATATGTTTTGGCGGACACTATTATACTTTGCCAGCCAGTGCTGGGACACCAGAATCAGGGTATAGCTATTTTGGCATTTGAATTTCACCCCAGAATAAAATATATATTTTAGCGGACACTATTATACTTTGCCAGCCACTGCTGGGACACCAGATTCAGGGAATTGCTATTTTGGCACGTGAATTTTACCCCAGAACAAAATATATGTTTTGGCGGACACTATTACACTCTGCCAGCCAGGGCTGGGACACCAGAATCAGGGTATTGCTGTTTTGGCAAGTGAATTTAACCCCAGAACAAAACATATGTTTATGCGGACACTGTTATAATTTGCCAGCCAGTGCTGGGACAACAGATTCAGGGTATTGCTATTTTGGCAATTGAATTTAACCCCAGAACAAAATATATGTTTTGTCGGACACTATTATACTTTGCCTGCCAGTGCTGGGACACCAGAATCAGGGAATTGCTATTTCGCCAATTGAATTTCACACCAGAACAAAATATATGTTTTGGCGGACATTATTATACTTTGCCAGCCAGTGCTGGGACACCAGATTCAGGGTATTGCTGTTTTGGCAAGTGAATTTTACCCCAGAACAAAATATATGTTTTGGCGGACACTATTATACTTTGCCATCCAGTGCTGCGACACCAGATTCAGGGTATTGCTATTTTGGTATGTGAATTTTACTCCAGAACAAAACATATGTTTATGCGGACACTATTATAATTTGCCAGCCAGTGCTGGGACAACAGATTCAGGGTATTGCTATTTTGGCAATTGAATTTCACCCCAGAACAAAATATATGTTTTGGCGGACACTATTATACTGTGCCAGCCAGTGCTGGGACACCAGATTCAGGGTATTGCTATTTTGGCAATTGAATTTCACCCCAGAACAAAATATATGTTTTGGCGGACACCATTATACTGTGCCAGCCAGTGCTTGGACACCAGATTCAGGGTATTGCTATTTTGGCAATTGAATTTCACCACAGAACAAAATATACCCTGCTACTGACAGATTTAAACTAGGCCTGCAACTGCTGGAACACCAGATTCAGGGTATTGCTATTTTGGCAATTGAATTTCACCCCAGAACAAAATATATGTTTTGGCGGACACTATTATACTTTGCCAGCCAGTGCTGGGACACCAGATTCAGAGTATTGCTATTTTGGCAATTGAATTTCACTGCAGATCAAAATATATGTTTTGGCGGACACTATTATAATTTGCCAGCCAGGGCTGGGAAACCAGATTCAGAGTATTGCTATTTTGGGAAATGAATTTCACCCCAGAAAAAATATACCCTGCTACTTACAGATTTAAACTAGGCCTGCAACTGCTGGAAAACCAGATTCAGGGTATTGCTATTTTGGCATAATTTATTTCACCCCAGAACTAAATAAATATTTTGGCGGACACTATTATACTTTGCCAGCCAGTGCTGGGACAACAGATTCATGGTATTGCTATTTTGGCAATTGAATTTCTCCCCAGAACAAAATGTACCCTGTTAAGGACAGATTTAAACTAGACCTGCAACTGCTAGAACACCAGATTCAGGGTATTGCTATTTCGGCAATTGAATTTCACCCCAGAATAAAATATTTATTTTAGCGGACACTATTACACTTTGCCAGCCAGTGCTGGGACACCAGATTCAGAGTATTGCTACTTTGGCAAGTGAATCTTACCCAGAACAAAATATATGCTTTGGCGGACAATATTACACTCTGCCAGCCAGTGCTGGGACACCAGATTCAGGGTATTACTATGTTGGCAATTGAATTTCACCCCAGAACAAAATATATGTTTTGGCGGACACTATTATACTTTGCCAGCCAGTGCTGGGACACCAGATTCAGGGTATTGCTGTTTTGGCAAGTGAATTTTACCCCAGAACAAAATATATGTTTTGACGGACACTATTATACTTTGCCATCCAGTGCTGCGACACCAGATTCAGGGTATTGCTATTTTGGTATGTGAATTTTACTCCAGAACAAAACATATGTTTATGCGGACACTATTATAATTTGCCAGCCAGTGCTGGGACAACAGATTCAGGGTATTGCTATTTTGGCAATTGAATTTCACCCCAGAACAAAATATATGTTTTGGCGGACACTATTATACTGTGCCAGCCAGTGCTGGGACACCAGATTCAGGGTATTGCTATTTTGGCAATTGAATTTCACCCCAGAACAAAATATATGTTTTGGCGGACACCATTATACTGTGCCAGCCAGTGCTGGGACACCAGATTCAGGGTATTGCTATTTTGGCAATTGAATTTCACCCCTGAACAAAATATATATTTCTGCGGACATTATCATACTTTACCAGCGAGGGCTGGGAAACCAGATTCAGGGTATTGCTGTTTTGGCAAGTGAATTTTACCCCAGAACAAAATATATGTTTTGACGGACACTATTATACTTTGCCATCCAGTGCTGCGACACCAGATTCAGGGTATTGCTATTTTGGTATGTGAATTTTACTCCAGAACAAAACATATGTTTATGCGGACACTATTATAATTTGCCAGCCAGTGCTGGGACAACAGATTCAGGGTATTGCTATTTTGGCAATTGAATTTCACCCCAGAACAAAATATATGTTTTGGCGGACACCATTATACTGTGCCAGCCAGTGCTGGGACACCAGATTCAGAGTATTGCTATTTTGGCAATTGAATTTCACCCCAGAACAAAATATACACTGTTACGGACAGATTTAAACTAGGCCTGCAACTGCTGGAAAACCAGATTCAGGGTATTGCTATTTTGGCAATTGAATTTCACCCCAGAACAAAATAAATGTTTTGGCGGACACTATTATACTTTGCCAGCCTGCGCTGGGACACCAGATTAAGGGTATTGCTATTTTGGCATAATTTATTTCACCCCAGAACAAAATAAATGTTTTGGCGGACACTATTATACTTTGCCAGCCTGCGCTGGGACACCAGATTCAGTGTATTGCTATTTTGGCAAGTCATTTTTACCCCAGAACAAAATATATGTTTTGGTGGACACTATTATACTTTGCCAGCCAGTGCTGGGACAACAGATTCATGGCATTGCTATTTTGTCAATTGAATTTCTCCCCAGAACAAAATGTACCCTGTTACGGACAGATTTAAACTAGACCTGCAACTGCTAGAACACCAGATTCAGGGTATTGCTATTTCGGCAATTGAATTTCACCCCCAAACAAAATATATGTTTTGGCGTACACTATTATACTTTGCCAGCCAGTGCTGGTACACCAGAATCAGGGTATTGCTATTTTGGCAATTGAATTTCACCCCAGAATAAAATATATATTTTAGCGGACACTATTACACTTTGCCAGCCAGTGCTGGGACACCAGATTCAGGGTATTGCTACTTTGGCAAGTAAATCTTACCCAGAACAAAATATATGCTTTGGCGGACAATATTACACTCTGCCAGCCAGTGCTGGGACACCAGATTCAGGGTATTACTATGTTGGCAATTGAATTTCACCCCAGAACAAAATATATGTTTTGGCGGACACTATTATACTTTGCCAGCCAGTGCTGGGACACCAGATTCAGGGTATTGCTGTTTTGGCAAGTGAATTTTACCCCAGAACAAAATATATGTTTTGGCGGACACTATTATACTTTGCCATCCAGTGCTGCGACACCAGATTCAGGGTATTGCTATTTTGGTATGTGAATTTTACTCCAGAACAAAACATATGTTTATGCGGACACTATTATAATTTGCCAGCCAGTGCTGGGACAACAGATTCAGGGTATTGCTATTTTGGCAATTGAATTTCACCCCAGAACAAAATATATGTTTTGGCGGACACTATTATACTGTGCCAGCCAGTGCTGGGACACCAGATTCAGGGTATTGCTATTTTGGCAATTGAATTTCACCCCAGAACAAAATATATGTTTTGGCGGACACCATTATACTGTGCCAGCCAGTGCTGGGACACCAGATTCAGGGTATTGCTATTTTGGCAATTGAATTTCACCCCTGAACAAAATATATATTTCTATGGACATTATTATACTTTACCAGCGAGGGCTGGGAAACCAGATTCAGGGTATTGCTATTTTGGCAAGTGAATTTTACCCCAGAACTAAATATATGTTTTGGTGGACACTATTATTCTTTGCCAGCCAGTGCTGGGACAACAGATTCAGGGTATTGCTATTTTGGCAATGGAATTTGACTCCAGAACAAAATATACCATGTTACGGACAGATTTAAACTAGGCCTGCAACTGCTGGAACACCAGATTCAGGGTATTGCTATTTTGGCAATTGAATTTCCCCCAGAACAAAATATACCCTGTTATGGACAGATTTAACTAGGCCTGCAACTGCTGGAACACCAGATTCAGGGTATTGCTATTTTAGCAATTGAATTTCACCCCAGAACAAAATATATGTTTTGGCGGACACTATTATACTGTGCCAGCCAGTGCTGGGACACCAGATTCAGGGTATTGCTATTTTGGCAATTGAATTTCACCCCTGAACAAAATATATATTTCTGCGGACATTATTATACTTTACCAGCGAGGGCTGGGAAACCAGATTCAGGGTATTGCTATTTTGGCAAGTGAATTTTACCCCAGAACTAAATATATGTTTTGGTGGACACTATTATTCTTTGCCAGCCAGTGCTGGGACAACAGATTCAGGGTATTGCTATTTTGGCAATGGAATTTGACTCCAGAACAAAATATACCCTGTTACGGACAGATTTAAACTAGGCCTGCAACTGCTGGAACACCAGATTCAGGGTATTGCTATTTTGGCAATTGAATTTCCCCCAGAACAAAATATACCCTGTTATGGACAGATTTAACTAGGCCTGCAACTGCTGGGACACCAGATTCAGGGTATTGCTATTTTAGCAATTGAATTTCACCCCAGAATAAAATATATATTTTAGCGGACACTATTATACTTTGCCAGCCACTGCTGGGACACCAGATTCAGGGAATTGCTATTTTGGCATGTGAATTTTACCCCAGAACAAAATATATGTTTTGGCGGACACTATTACACTCTGCCAGCCAGGGCTGGGACACCAGAATCAGGGTATTGCTGTTTTGGCAAGTGAATTTAACCCCAGAACAAAACATATGTTTATGCGGACACTGTAATAATTTGCCAGCCAGTGCTGGGACAACAGATTCAGGGTATTGCTATTTTGGCAATTGAATTTAACCCCAGAACAAAATATATGTTTTGTCGGACACTATTATACTTTTGCCTGCCAGTGCTGGGACACCAGAATCAGGGAATTGCTATTTCGCCAATTGAATTTCACACCAGAACAAAATATATGTTTTGGCGGACATTATTATACTTTGCCAGCCAGTGCTTGGACACCAGATTCAGGGTATTGCTATTTTGGCAATTGAATTTCACCACAGAACAAAAATATACCCTGCTACTGACAGATTTAAACTAGGCCTGCAACTGCTGGAACACCAGATTCAGGGTATTGCTATTTTGGCAATTGAATTTCACCCCAGAACAAAATATATGTTTTGGCGGACACTATTATACTTTGCCAGCCAGTGCTGGGACACCAGATTCAGAGTATTGCTATTTTGGCAATTGAATTTCACTGCAGATCAAAATATATGTTTTGGCGGACACTATTATAATTTGCCAGCCAGGGCTGGGAAACCAGATTCAGAGTATTGCTATTTTGGGAAATGAATTTCACCCCAGAAAAAATATACCCTGCTACTGACAGATTTAAACTAGGCCTGCAACTGCTGGAACACCAGATTCAGGGTATTGCTATTTTGGCAATTGAATTTCACCCCAGAACAAAATATATGTTTTGGTGGACACTATTATACTTTGCCAGCCAGTGCTGGGACACCAGATTCAGGGTATTGCTATTTTTGCAGTTGAATTTCACCACAGAACAAAATATACCCTGTTACAGAAAGATTTAAACTAGGCCTGCAACTGCTGGAACACCAGATTCAGGGTAATGCTATTTTGGCAATTGAATTTCACCCCAGAACAAAATAAATGTTTTGGCGGACACTATTATACTTTGCCAGCCTGCGCTGGGACACCAGATTAAGGGTATTGCTATTTTGGCATAATTAATTTCACCCAAGAACTAAATAAATGTTTTGGCGTACACTATTATACTTTGCCAGCCGGTGCTGGGACAACAGATTCATGGTATTGATATTTTGGCAATTGAATTTCACCCCAGAACAAAATGTATCCTGTTACGGACAGATTTAAACTAGACCTGCAACTGCTAGAACACCAGATTCAGGGTATTGCTATTTCGGCAATTGAATTTCAACCCCAAACAAAATATATGTTTTGGCGTACACTATTATACTTTGCCAGCCAGTGCTGGGACACCAGAATCAGGGTATTGCTAATTTCGCAATTGAATTTCACCCCAGAATAAAATATATATTTTAGCGGACACTATTACACTTTGCCAGCCAGTGCTGGGACACCAGATTCAGGGTATTGCTACTTTGGCAAGTGAATTTCACCCCAGAACAAAATATATGTTTTGGCGGACACTATTATACTTTGCCAGCCAGTGCTGGGACACCAGATTCAAGGTATTGCTATTTTGGTATGTGAATTTTACCCCAGAACAAAACATATGTTTATGCGGACACTATTGTAATTTGCCAGCCAGTGCTGGGACAACAGATTCAGGGTATTGCTATTTTGGCAATTGAATTTCACCCCAGAACAAAATATATGTTTTATCGGACACTATTATACTTTGCCTGCCAGTGCTGGGACACCAGATTCAGGTTATTGCTATTTTGGCAATGGAATTTGACTCCAGAACAAAATATACCCTGTTACGGACAGATTTAAACTAGGCCTGCAACTGCTGGAACACCAGATTCAGGGTATTGCTATTTTGGCAATTGAATTTCCCCCAGAACAAAATATACCCTGCTACTGACAGATTTAAACTAGGCCTGCAACTGCTGGAACACCAGATTCAGGGTATTGCTATTTTGGCAATTGATTTTAACCCCAGAACAAAATATATGTTTTGGCGGACACTATTATACTTTGCCAGCCAGTGCTGGGACACCAGATTCAGTGTATTGCTATTTTGGCAAGTCATTTTTACCCCAGAACAAAATATATATTTTGGTGGACACTATTATACTTTGCCAGCCAGTGCTGGGACACCAGATTCAGAGTATTGCTATTTTGGCAATTGAATTTCCCCCAGAACAAAAATATACACTGTTACGGACAGATTTAAACTAGGCCTGCAACTGCTGGAAAACCAGATTCAGGGTATTGCTATTTTGGCATAATTTATTTCACCCCAGAACTAAATAAATATTTTGGCGGACACTATTATACTTTTGCCAGCCAGTGCTGGGACAACAGATTCATGGTATTGCTATTTTGGCAATTGAATTTCTCCCCAGAACAAAATGTACCCTGTTAAGGACAGATTTAAACTAGACCTGCAACTGCTAGAACACCAGATTCAGGGTATTGCTATTTCGGCAATTGAATTTCACCCCAGAATAAAATATTTATTTTAGCGGACACTATTACACTTTGCCAGCCAGTGCTGGGACACCAGATTCAGAGTATTGCTACTTTGGCAAGTGAATCTTACCCAGAACAAAATATATGCTTTGGCGGACAATATTACACTCTGCCAGCCAGTGCTGGGACACCAGATTCAGGGTATTACTATGTTGGCAATTGAATTTCACCCCAGAACAAAATATATGTTTTGGCGGACACTATTATACTTTGCCAGACAGTGCTGGGACACCAGATTCAGGGTATTGCTGTTTTGGCAAGTGAATTTTACCCCAGAACAAAATATATGTTTTGACGGACACTATTATACTTTGCCATCCAGTGCTGCGACACCAGATTCAGGGTATTGCTATTTTGGTATGTGAATTTTACTCCAGAACAAAACATATGTTTATGCGGACACTATTATAATTTGCCAGCCAGTGCTGGGACAACAGATTCAGGGTATTGCTATTTTGGCAATTGAATTTCACCCCAGAACAAAATATATGTTTTGGCGGACACTATTATACTGTGCCAGCCAGTGCTGGGACACCAGATTCAGGGTATTGCTATTTTGGCAATTGAATTTCACCCCAGAACAAAATATATGTTTTGGCGGACACCATTATACTGTGCCAGCCAGTGCTGGGACACCAGATTCAGGGTATTGCTATTTTGGCAATTGAATTTCACCCCTGAACAAAATATATATTTCTGCGGACATTATCATACTTTACCAGCGAGGGCTGGGAAACCAGATTCAGGGTATTGCTATTTTGGCAAGTGAATTTTACCCCAGAACTAAATATATGTTTTGGTGGACACTATTATTCTTTGCCAGCCAGTGCTGGGACAACAGATTCAGGGTATTGCTATTTTGGCAATGGAATTTCACCCCAGAACAAAATATATGTTTTGGACGGACACCATTATACTGTTCCAGCCAGTGCTGGGACACCAGATTCAGGGTATTGCTATTTTGGCAATTGAATTTCACCCCTGAACAAAATATATATTTCTGCGGACATTATCATACTTTACCAGCGAGGGCTGGGAAACCAGATTCAGGGTATTGCTATTTTGGCAATTGAATTTCACCCCAGAACAAAATAAATGTTTTGGCGGACACTATTATACTTTGCCAGCCTGCGCTGGGACACCAGATTAAGGGTATTGCTATTTTGGCATAATTTATTTCACCCCAGAACTAAATAAATATTTTGGCGGACACTATTAAACTTTGCCAGCCAGTGCTGGGACAACAGATTCATGGTATTGCTATTTTGGCAATTGAATTTCTCCCCAGAACAAAATGTACCCTGTTAAGGACAGATTTAAACTAGTCCTGCAACTGCTAGAACACCAGATTCAGGGTAATGCTATTTCGGCAATTGAATTTCACCCCAGAATAAAATATTTATTTTAGCGGACACTATTACACTTTGCCAGCCAGTGCTGGGACACCAGATTCAGAGTATTGCTACTTTGGCAAGTGAATCTTACCCAGAACAAAATATATGCTTTGGCGGACAATATTACACTCTGCCAGCCAGTGCTGGGACACCAGATTCAGGGTATTACTATGTTGGCAATTGAATTTCACCCCAGAACAAAATATATGTTTTGGCGGACACTATTATACTTTGCCAGCCAGTGCTGGGACACCAGATTCAGGGTATTGCTGTTTTGGCAAGTGAATTTTACCCCAGAACAAAATATATGTTTTGACGGACACTATTATACTTTGCCATCCAGTGCTGCGACACCAGATTCAGGGTATTGCTATTTTGGTATGTGAATTTTACTCCAGAACAAAACATATGTTTATGCGGACACTATTATAATTTGGCAGCCAGTGCTGGGACAACAGATTCAGGGTATTGCTATTTTGGCAATTGAATTTCACCCCAGAACAAAATATATGTTTTGGCGGACACTATTATACTGTGCCAGCCAGTGCTGGGACACCAGATTCAGGGTATTGCTATTTTGGCAATTGAATTTCACCCCAGAACAAAATATATGTTTTGGCGGACACCATTATACTGTGCCAGCCAGTGCTGGGACACCAGATTCAGGGTATTGCTATTTTGGCAATTGAATTTCACCCCTGAACAAAATATATATTTCTGCGGACATTATCATACTTTACCAGCGAGGGCTGGGAAACCAGATTCAGGGTATTGCTATTTTGGCAAGTGAATTTTACCCCAGAACTAAATATATGTTTTGGTGGACACTATTATTCTTTGCCAGCCAGTGCTGGGACAACAGATTAAGGGTATTGCTATTTTGGCAATGGAATTTGACTCTAGAACAAAATATACCCTGTTACGGACAGATTTAAACTAGGCCTGCAACTGCTGGAACACCAGATTCAGGGTATTGCTATTTTGGCAATTGAATTTCCCCCAGAACAAAATATACCCTGTTATGGACAGATTTAACTAGGCCTGCAACTGCTGGAACACTAGATTCAGGGTATTGCTATTTTAGCAATTGAATTTCACCCCAGAACAAAATATATGTTTTGGCGGACACTATTATACTTTGCCAGCCAGTGCTGGGACACCAGAATCAGGGTATAGCTATTTTGGCATTTGAATTTCACCCCAGAATAAAATATATATTTTAGCGGACACTATTATACTTTGCCAGCCACTGCTGGGACACCAGATTCAGGGTATTGCTATTTTGGCACGTGAATTTTACCCCAGAACAAAATATATGTTTTGGCGGACACTATTACACTCTGCCAGCCAGGGCTGGGACACCAGAATCAGGGTATTGCTGTTTTGGCAAGTGAATTTAACCCCAGAACAAAACATATGTTTATGCGGACACTGTTATAATTTGCCAGCCAGTGCTGGGACAACAGATTCAGGGTATTGCTATTTTGGCAATTGAATTTAACCCCAGAACAAAATATATGTTTTGGCGGACACTATTATACTTTGCCTGCCAGTGCTGGGACACCAGAATCAGGGAATTGCTATTTCGCCAATTGAATTTCACACCAGAACAAAATATATGTTTTGGCGGACATTATTATACTTTGCCAGCCAGTGCTTGGACACCAGATTCAGGGTATTGCTATTTTGGCAATTGAATTTCACCACAGAACAAAATATACCCTGCTACTGACAGATTTAAACTAGGCCTGCAACTGCTGGAACACCAGATTCAGGGTATTGCTATTTTGGCAATTGAATTTCACCCCAGAACAAAATATATGTTTTGGCGGACACTATTATACTTTGCCAGCCAGTGCTGGGACACCAGATTCAGAGTATTGCTATTTTGGCAATTGAATTTCACTGCAGATCAAAATATATGTTTTGGCGGACACTATTATAATTTGCCAGCCAGGGCTGGGAAACCAGATTCAGAGTATTGCTATTTTGGGAATTGAATTTCACCCCAGAAAAAAATATACCCTGCTACTGACAGATTTAAACTAGGCCTGCAACTGCTGGAACACCAGATTCAGGGTATTGCTATTTTGGCAATTGAATTTCACCCCAGAACAAAATATATGTTTTGGCGGACACTATTATACTTTGCCAGCCAGTGCTGGGACACCAGATTCAGGGTATTGCTATTTTGGCAAGTGATTTTTACCCCAGAACAAAATATATGTTTTGGTGGACACTATTATACTTTGCCAGCCAGTGCTGGGACACCAGATTCAGGGTATTGCTATTTTTGCAGTTGAATTTCACCACAGAACAAAATATACCCTGTTACGGACAGATTTAAACTAGGCCTGCAACTGCTGGAACACCAGATTCAGGGTATTGCTATTTTGGCAATTGAATTTCACCCCAGAACAAAATAAATGTTTTGGCGGACACTATTATACTTTGCCAGCCTGCGCTGGGACACCAGATTAAGGGTATTGCTATTTTGGCATAATTAATTTCCCCCAAGAACTAAATAAATGTTTTGGCGTACACTATTATACTTTGCCAGCCGGTGCTGGGACAACAGATTCATGGTATTGATATTTTGGCAATTGAATTTCACCCCAGAACAAAATGTACCCTGTTACGGACAGATTTAAACTAGACCTGCAACTGCTAGAACACCAGATTCAGGGTATTGCTATTTCGGCAATTGAATTTCAACCCCAAACAAAATATATGTTTTGGCGTTCACTATTAAACTTTGCCAGCCAGTGCTGGGACACCAGAATCAGGGTATTGCTATTTTCGAAATAGAATTTCACCCCAGAATAAAATATATATTTTAGCGGACACTATTACACTTTGCCAGCCAGTGCTGGGACACCAGATTCAGGGTATTGCTACTTTGGCAAGTGAATTTTACCCCAGAACAAAATATATGCTTTGGCGGACAATATTACACTCTGCCAACCAGTGCTGGGACACCAGATTCAGGGTATTGCTATGTTGGCAATTGAATTTCACCCCAGAACAAAATATATGTTTTGGCGGACACTATTATACTTTGCCAGCCAGTGCTGGGACACCAGATTAAGGGTATTGCTATTTTGGTATTTGAATTTTACCCCAGAACAAAACATATGTTTATGCGGACACTATTATAATTTGCCAGCCAGTGCTGGGACAACAGATTCAGGGTATTGCTATTTTGGCAATGGAATTTGACTCCAGAACAAAATATACCCTGTTACGGACAGATTTAAACTAGGCCTGCAACTGCTGGAACACCAGATTCAGGGTATTGCTATTTTGGCAATTGAATTTCCCCCCAGAACAAAATATACCCTGCTACTGACAGATTTAAACTAGGCCTGCAACTGCTGGAACACCAGATTCAGGGTATTGCTATTTTGGCAATTGATTTTCACCCCAGAACAAAATATATGTTTTGGCGGACACTATTATACTTTGCCAGCCAGTGCTGGGACACTAGATTCAGTGTATTGCTATTTTGGCAAGTCATTTTTACCCCAGAACAAAATATATGTTTTGGTGGACACTATTATACTTTGCCAGCCAGTGCTGGGACACCAGATTCAGAGTATTGCTATTTTGGCAATTGAATTTCACCCCAGAACAAAATATACACTGTTACGGACAGATTTAAACTAGAACTGCAACTGCTGGAAAACCAGATTCAGGGTATTGCTATTTTGGCAATTGAATTTCACCCCAGAACAAAGTAAATGTTTTGGCGGACACTATTATACTTTGCCAGCCTGCGCTGGGACACCAGATTAAGGGTATTGCTATTTTGGCATAATTTATTTCACCCCAGAACTAAATAAATGTTTTGGCGGACACTATTATACTTTGCCAGCCAGTGCTGGGACAACAGATTCATGGTATTGCTATTTTGGCAATTGAATTTCTCCCCAGAACAAAATGTACCCTGTTACGGACAGATTTAAACTAGACCTGCAACTGCTAGAACACCAGATTCAGGGTATTGCTATTTCGGCAATTGAATTTCACCCCCAAACAAAATATATGTTTTGGCGTACACTATTATACTTTGCCAGCCAGTGCTGGGACACCAGAATCAGGGTATTGCTATTTTTGCAATTGAATTTCACCCCAGAATAAAATATATATTTTAGCGGACACTATTACACTTTGCCAGCCAGTGATGGGACACCAGATTCAGGGTATTGCTACTTTGGCAAGTGAATCTTACCCAGAACAAAATATATGCTTTGGCGGACAATATTACACTCTGCCAGACAGTGCTGGGACACCAGATTCAGGGTATTACTATGTTGGCAATTGAATTTCACCCCAGAACAAAATATATGTTTTGGCGGACACTATTATACTTTGCCAGCCAGTGCTGGGACACCAGATTCAGGGTATTGCTGTTTTGGCAAGTGAATTTTACCCCAGAACAAAATATATGTTTTGGCGGACACTATTATACTTTGCCATCCAGTGCTGCGACACCAGATTCAGGGTATTGCTATTTTGGTATGTGAATTTTACTCCAGAACAAAACATATGTTTATGCGGACACTATTATAATTTGCCAGCCAGTGCTGGGACAACAGATTCAGGGTATTGCTATTTTGGCAATTGAATTTCACCCCAGAACAAAATATATGTTTTAGCGGACACTATTATACTGTGCCAGCCAGTGCTGGGACACCAGATTCAGGGTATTGCTATTTTGGCAATTGAATTTCACCCCTGAACAAAATATATATTTCTGCGGACATTATTATACTTTACCAGCGAGGGCTGGAAAACCAGATTCAGGGTATTGCTATTTTGGCAAGTGAATTTTACCCCAGAACTAAATATATGTTTTGGTGGACACTATTATTCTTTGCCAGCCAGTGCTGGGACAACAGATTCAGGGTATTGCAATTTTGGCAATGGAATTTGACTCCAGAACAAAATATACCCTGTTACGGACAGATTTAAACTAGACCTGCAACTGCTGGAACACAAGATTCAGGGTATTGCTATTTTGGCAATTGAATTTCCCCCCAGAACAAAATATACCCTGTTATGGACAGATTTAACTAGGCCTGCAACTGCTGGAACACCAGATTCAGGGTATTGCTATTTCAGCAATTGAATTTCACCCCAGAACAAAATATATGTTTTGGCGGACACTATTATACTTTGCCAGCCAGTGCTGGGACACCAGAATCAGGGTATAGCTATTTTGGCATTTGAATTTCACCACAGAATAAAATATATATTGTAGCGGACACTATTATACTTTGCCAGCCACTGCTGGGACACCAGATTCAGGGTATTGCTATTTTGGCACGTGAATTTTACCCCAGAACAAAATATATGTTTTGGCGGACACTATTACACTCTGCCAGCCAGGGCTGGGACACCAGAATCAGGGTATTGCTGTTTTGGCAAGTGAATTTAACCCCAGAACAAAACATATGTTTATGCGGACACTGTTATAATTTGCCAGCCAGTGCTGGGACAACAGATTAAGGGTATTGCTATTTTGGCAATTGAATTTAACCCCAGAACAAAATATATGTTTTGGCGGACACTATTATACTTTGCCTGCCAGTGCTGGGACACCAGAATCAGAGAATTGCTATTTCGCCAATTGAATTTCACACCAGAACAAAATATATGTTTTGGCGGACATTATTATACTTTGCCAGCCAGTGCTGGGACACCAGATTCAGGGTATTGCTATTTTGGCAATTGAATTTCACCCCAGAACAAAATAAATGTTTTGGCGGACACTATTATACTTTGCCAGCCTGTGCTGGGACACCAGATTAAGGGTATTGCTATTTTGGCATAATTAATTTCACCCAATAACTAAATAAATGTTTTGGCGGACACTATTATACTTTGCCAGAAAGTGCTGGGACAACAGATTCATGGTATTGCTATTTTGGCAATTGAATTTCACCCCAGAACAAAATGTACCCTGTTACAGACAGATTTAAACTAGACCTGCAACTGCTAGAACACCAGATTCAGGGTATTGCTATTTCGGCAATTGACTTTCACCCCCAAACAAAATATATGTTTTGGCGTAAACTATTATACTTTGCCAGCCAGTGCTAGGACACCAGAATCAGGGTATTGCTATTTTGGCAATTGAATTTCACCCGAGAATAAAATATATATTTTAGCGGACACTATTACACTTTGCCAGCCAGTGCTGGGACACCAGATTCAGGGTATTGCTATTTTGGCAAGTGAATTTTACCCCAGAACAAAATATATGTTTTGGCGTTCACTATTACACTCTGCCAGCCAGTGCTGGAACACCAGATTCAGGATATTGCTATTTTGGCAATTGAATTTCACCACAGAAAAAAATATACCCTGTTAAGGACAGATTTAAACTAGGCCTGCAACTGCTGGAACACCAGATTCAGGGTATTGCTATTTTGGCAAGTGAATTTTACCCCAGAACAAAATATATGTTTTGGCGGACACTATTACACTCTGCCAGCCAGTGCTGGGACACCAGAATTAGGGTATTGCTATTTTGGCAATTGAATTTCACCCGAGAATAAAATATATATTTTAGCGGACACTATTACACTTTGCCAACCAGTGCTGGGACACCAGATTCAGGGTATTGCTATTTTGGCAAGTGAATTTTACCCCAGAATTCAGGGATTCAGGGTATTGCTATTTCGGCAATTGACTTTCACCCCCAAACAAAATATATGTTTTGGCGTAAACTATTATACTTTGCCAGCCAGTGCTAGGACACCAGAATCAGGGTATTGCTATTTTGGCAATTGAATTTCACCCCAGAATAAAATATATATTTTAGCGGACACTATTACACTTTGCCAGCCAGTGCTGGGACACCAGATTCAGGGTATTGCTATTTTGGCAAGTGAATTTTACCCCAGAACAAAATATATGTTTTGGCGGACACTATTACACTCTGCCAGCCAGTGCTGGGACACCAGATTCAGGATATTGCTATTTTGGCAATTGAATTTCACCACAGAATAAAATATACCCTGTTAAGGACAGATTTAAACTAGACCTGCAACTGCTAGAACACCAGATTCAGGGTATTGCTACTTCGGCAATTGAATTTCACCTCCAAACAAAATATATGTTTTGGCGTAAACTATTTTACTTTGCCAGCCAGTGCTGGGACACCAGAATTAGGGTATTGCTATTTTGGCAATTGAATTTCACCCGAGAATAAAATATATATTTTAGCGGACACTATTACACTTTGCCAACCAGTGCTGGGACACCAGATTCAGGGTATTGCTATTTTGGCAAGTGAATTTTACCCCAGAACAAAATATATGTTTTGGCGGACACTATTACACTCTGCCAGCCAGTGCTGGGACACCAGATTCAGGGTATTGCTATTTTGGAAATTGAATTTCACCCCAGAACAAAATATATGTTTTGGCGGACACTATTATACTTTGCCAGCCAGTGCTGGGACACCAGATTCAGGGTATTGCGGTATTGGCAAGTGAATTTTACCCCAGAACAAAATATATGTTTTGGTGGACACTATTATACTTTGCCAGCCAGTGCTGCGACACCAGATTCAGGGTATTGCTATTTTGGTATGTGAATTTTACCCCAGAACAAAACATATGTTTATGCGGACACTATTATAATTTGCCAGCCAGTGCTGGGACAACAGATTAAGGGTATTGCTATTTTGGCAATTGAATTTCACCCCAGAACAAAATATATGTTTTGGCGGACACTATTATACTGTGCCAGCCAGTGCTGGGACACCAGATTCAGGGTATTGCTATTTTGGCAATTGAATTTCACCCCAGAACAAAATATATGTTTTGGCGGACACAATTATACTTTGCCAGCCAGTGCTGGGACACCAGAATCAGGGTATTGCTATTTTGGCAATTGAATTTCACCCCAGAATAAAATATATATTTTAGCGGACACTATTACACTTTGCCAGCCAGTGCTGGGACACCAGATTCAGGGTATTGCTACTTTGGCAAGTGAATCTTACCCAGAACAAAATATATGCTTTGGCGGACAATATTACACTCTGCCAGCCAGTGCTGGGACACCAGATTCAGGGTATTACTATGTTGGCAATTGAATTTCACCCCAGAACAAAATATATGTTTTGGTGGACACTATTATACTTTGCCAGCCAGTGCTGGGACACCAGATTCCGGGTATTGCTGTTTTGGCAAGTGAATTTTACCCCAGAACAAAATATATGTTTTGGCGGACACTATTATACTTTGCCATCCAGTGCTGCGACACCAGATTCAGGGTATTGCTATTTTGGTATGTGAATTTTACTCCAGAACAAAACATATGTTTATGCGGACACTATTATAATTTGCCAGCCAGTGCTGGGACAACAGATTCAGGGTATTGCTATTTTGGCAATTGAATTTCACCCCAGAACAAAATATATGTTTTAGCGGACACTATTATACTGTGCTAGCCAGTGCTGGGACACCAGATTCAGGGTATTGCTATTTTGGCAATTGAATTTCACCCCAGAACAAAATATATGTTTTGGCGGACACCATTATACTGTGCCAGCCAGTGCTGGGACACCAGATTCAGGGTATTGCTATTTTGGCAATTGAATTTCACCCCTGAACAAAATATATATTTCTGCGGACATTATTATACTTTACCAGCGAGGGCTGGGAAACCAGATTCAGGGTATTGCTATTTTGGCAAGTGAATTTTACCCCAGAACTAAATATATGTTTTGGCGGACACTATTATACTTTGCCATCCAGTGCTGCGACACCAGATTCAGGGTATTGCTATTTTGGTATGTGAATTTTACTCCAGAACAAAACATATGTTTATGCGGACACTATTATAATTTGCCAGCCAGTGCTGGGACAACAGATTCAGGGTATTGCTATTTTGG
>JAKVIS010002218.1:0-24661 GCA_033119425.1 Bufotes viridis | reverse complement strand
CCAACTCCTGGCTGTAGGTAGACCTAGTGTGCCTGCATGTACAACAAAGTTTTCACGTTTCTATCTCTAGAGGAACCCATAATTTTTTCGGTGTTTACCGGTGCAAGTCGAAAAGCGCTTGCAAATCATCCCAAACAGACGATTCCTACACTTGCTGTTTTCTGGCCTGGGAAAGAGCTGCATACTCCAACTCTGGGGAGAAGGTAGACCTAGTGGGCCTACATGTACAACAAACTTTTAACGTTTCTATCTCTGGAGGAAGCCAGAATTTTTCGGTGGCCACCGGTCCAAGTAGAGGATTCCTATAGTTGCTGTTTTCTCGGCCTAGGAAAGAGCTGCATACTCCAACTCTGGGGAGTAGGTAGACCTACTGGGCCTACATGCACAACAAACTTTTAACGTTTCTATCTCTGGAGGAAGTCATAATTTTTTCGGTGGCAACCGGTCCAAGTAGAGGATTCCTATAGTTGCTGTTTTCTCGGCCTGGGAAAGAGCTGCATACTCCAACTCTGGGGAGAAGGTAGACCTAGTGGGCCTACATGTACAACAAACTTTTAACTTTTCTATCTCTGGAGGAAGCCAGAATTTTTTCGGTGGCAATCGGTCCAAGTAGAGGATTCCTATAGTTGCTGTTTTCTCGTCCTAGGAAAGAGCTGCACACTTCAACTCCTGGGTGTAGGTAGACCTAGTGTGCCTGCATGCACAACAAAGTTTTCACGATTCTATCTCTAGGGGAACCCTTAATTTTTTCGGTGTTTACCGGTGCAAGTCGAAAGGCGCTTACAAATCATCCCAAATAGACGATTCGTACACTTGCTGTTTTCTCAGCCTAGGAAAGAGCTGCATACTCCAGCTCTGGGGAGAAGGTAGACCTAGTGGCCTACATGTACAACAAACTTTTAACATTTCTATCTCTGGAGGAAGCCAGAATTTTTTCGGTGGCCACCGGTTCAAGTAGAGTATTCCTATAGTTGCTGTTTTCTCGGCCTAGGAAAGAGCTGCATAATCCAACTCTGGGGAGTAGGTAGACCTAGTGGGTCTACATGTACAACAAACTTTTAACGTTTCTATCTCTGGAGGAAGTCATAATTTATTCGGTGGCAACCGGTCCAAGTAGAGGATTCCTATAGTTGCTGTTTTCTCAGCCTAGGAAAGAGCTGCATACTCCAACTCTGGGGAGAAGGTAGACCTAGTGGGCCTACATGTACAACAAACTTTTAACGTTTCTATCTCTGGAGGAAGCCAGAATTTTTTCGGTGGCAACCGGTCCAAGTAGAGGATTCCTATAGTTGCTGTTTTCTCGGCCTAGGAAAGAGCTGCACACTCCAACTCCTGGGTGTAGGTAGACCTAGTGTGCCTGCATGCACAACAAAGTTTTCACGTTTCTATCTCTAGAGGAACCCATATATTTTTTGGTGTTTACCGGTGCAAGTCGAAAAGCGCTTGCAAATCATCCCAAGCAGACGATTCCTACACTTGCTGTTTTCTCGTCCTAGGAAAGAGCTGCACACTCCAATTCCTGGTTGTAGGTAGACCTAGTGTGCCTGCATGCACAACAAAGTTTTCACGTTTCTATCTCTAGAGGAACCCATAATTTTTTCGGTGTTTACCGGTGCAAGTCGAAAGCGCTTACAAATCATCCCAAACAGACGATTCCTACACTTGCTGTTTTCTCGGCCTAGGAAAGAGCTGCATACTCCAACTCTGGGGAGAAGGTAGCCCTAGTGGGCCTACATGTACAACAAACTTTTAACGTTTCTATCTCTGGAGGAAGCCAGAATGTTTTTCGGTGGCAACCGGTCCAAGTAGAGTATTCCTATAGTTGCTGTTTTCTTGGCCTAGCAAAGAGCTGCATACTCCAACTCTGGGGAGTAGGTAGACCTAGTGGGCCTACATGTACAACAAACTTTTAACGTTTCTATCTCTGGAGGAAGCCAGAATTTTTTCGTTGGCAACCGTTCCAAGTAGAGGATTCCTATAGTTGCTGTTTTCTCAGCCTTGGAAAGAGCTGCACAATCGAACTCCTGGGGAGAAGGTAGACCTAGTGGGCCTACATGTACAACAAACTTTTAACGTTTCTATCTCTGGAGGAAGCCAGAATTTTTTCGGTGGCCACCGGTCCAAGTAGAGTATTCCTATAGTTGCTGTTTTCTCGGCCTAGGAAAGAGCTGCATTCTTCATCTCTGGGGAGTAGGTAGACCTAGTGGGCCTGCATGTACAACAAAGTTTTCACGTTTCTATCTCTAGAAGAACCCATAATTTTTTCGGTGTTTACCGGTGCAAGTCGAAAAGCGCTTGCAAATTATCCCGATGAACAGACGATTCATACACTTGCTGTTTTCTCGGCCTGGAAAAGAGCTGCATACTCCAACTCTGGGGAGAAGGTAGACCTAGTGGGCCTACATGTACAACAAACTTTTAACGTTTCTATCTCTGTAGGAAGCAAGAATTTTTTCGGTGGCCACCGGTCTAAGTAGAGTACTCCTATAGTTGCTGTTTTCTCGGTCTAGGAAAGAGCTGCACACTCCAACTCCTGGGTGTAGGTAGACCTAGTGTGCCTGCATGCACAACAAAGTTTTCACGTTTCTATCTCTAGAGGAACCCATAATTTTTTCGGTGTTTACCGGTGCAAGTCGAAAAGCGCTTGCAAATCATCCCAAACAGACGATTCCTACACTTGCTGTTTTCTCGGCCTAGGAAATAGCTGCATACTCCAACTCTGGGAAGAAGGTAGACCTAGTGGGCCTACATGTACAACAAACTTTTAACGTTTCTATCTCTGTAGGAAGCAAGAATTTTTTCGGTGGCAACCAGTCCAAGTAGAGGATTCCTATAGTTGCTGTTTTCTCGGTCTAGGAAAGAGCTGCACACTCCAACTCCTGGGTGTAGGTAGACCTAGTGTGCCTGCATGCACAACAAAGTTTTCACGTTTCAATCTCTGGAGGAAGTCATAATTTTTTCGGTGGCAACCGGTCCAAGTAGAGGATTCCTAAAGTTGCTGTTTTCTCGGCCTAGGAAAGAGCTGCATACTCCAACTCTGGGGAGATGGTAGACCTAGTGGCCTACATGTACAACAAAATTTTATTGTTTCTATCTCTGTAGGAAGCAAGAATTTTTTCTGTGGCAACCGTTCCAAGTAGAGGATTCCTATATTTGCTGTTTTCTCGGCCTAGGAAAGAGCTGCCCACTCCAACTCCTGGGTGTAGGTAGACCTAGTGTGCCTGCATGCACAACAAAGTTTTCACGTTTCTATCTCTGGAGGAAGTCATAATTTTTTCGATGGCAACCGGCCCAAGTAGAGGATTCCTAAAGTTGCTGTTTTCTCGGCCTAGGAAAGAGCTGCATACTCCAACTCTGGGGAGAAGGTAGACCTAGTGGCCTACATGTACAACAAAATTTTATTGTTTCTATCTCTGGAGGAAGCAAGAATTTTTTCTGTGGCAACTGGTCCAAGTAGAGGATTCCTATAGTTGCTGTTTTCTCGGCCTAGGAAAGAGCTGCATACTCCAACTCTGGGGAGTAGGTAGACATAGTGGGCCTACATGTACAACAAACTTTTAACGTTTCTATCTCTGGAGGAAGCCAGAATTTTTTCGGTGGCAACCGGTCCAAGTAGAGGATTCCTATAGTTGCTGTTTTCTCGGCCTAGGAAAGAGCTGCACACTCCAACTCCTGGGTGTAGGTAGACCTAGTGTGCCTGCATGCACAACAAAGTTTTCACGTTTCTATCTCTAGAGGAACCCATAATTTTTCGGTGTTTACCGGTGCAAGTCGAAAGCGCTTGCAAATCATCCCAAACAGACGATTCCTACACTTGCTGTTTTCTCGGCCTAGGAAAGAGCTGCATACTCCAACTCTGGGGAGAAGGTAGACCTAGTGGGCCTACATGTACAACAAACTTTTAACGTTTCTATCTCTGGAGGAAGCCAGAATTTTTTCGGTGGCAACCGGTCTAATTAGAGGATTCCTATAGTTGCTGTTTTCTCGGCCTAGGAAAGAGCTGCACACTCCAACTCCTGGGAGTAGGTAGACCTAGTGTGCCTGCATGCACAACAAAGTTTTCACGTTTCTATCTCTAGAGGAACCCTTAATTTTTTCGGTGTTTACCGGTGCAAGTCGAAAGCGCTTGCAAATCATCCCAAACAGACGATTCTTACACTTGCTGTTTTCTCGGCCTAGGAAAGAGCTGCATACTCCAACTCTGGGGAGAAGGTAGACCTAGTGGCCTACATGTACAAAAAACTTTAAACGTTTCTATCTCTGGAGGAAGCAAGAATTTTTTCGATGGCAACCGGTCCAAGTAGAGGATTCCTATAGTTGCTATTTTCTCGGCCTAGGAAAGAGCTGCATACTCCAACTCTGGGGAGTAGGTAGACATAGTGGGCCTACATGTACAACAAACTTTTAACGTTTCTATCTCTGGAGGAAGCCAGAATTTTTTCGGTGGCAACCGGTTCAAGTAGAGGATTCCTATAGTTGCTGTTTTCTCGTCCTAGGAAAGAGCTGCACACTCCAACTCCTGGGTGTAGGTAGACCTAGTGTGCCTGCATGCACAACAAAGTTTTCACGTTTCTATCTCTGGAGGAAGTCATAATTTTTCGGTGGCAACTGGTCCAAGTAGAGGATTCCTATAGTTGCTGTTTTCTCGGCCTAGGAAAGAGCTGCATACTCCAACTCTGGGGAGAAGGTAGACCTAGTGGGCCTACATGTACAACAAACTTTTAACGTTTCTATCTCTGGAGGAAGCCAGAATTTTTCGGTGGCAACCGGTCCAAGTAGAGGATTCCTATAGTTGCTGTTTTCTCGGCCTAGGAAAGAGCTGCACACTCCAACTCCTGGGTGTAGGTAGACCTAGTGTGCCTGCATGCACAACAAAGTTTTCACGTTTCTATCTCTGGAGGAAGTCATAATTTTTCGGTGTTTACGGTGCAAGTCGAAGCGCTGCAAATCATCCCAAACAGACGATTCCTACACTTGCTGTTTTCTCGGCCTAGGAAAGAGCTGCATACTCCAACTCTGGGGAGAAGGTAGACCTAGTGGGCCTACATGTACAACAAACTTTTAACGTTTCTATCTCTGGAGGAAGCCAGAATTTTTTCGGTGGCAACCGGTCCAAGTAGAGGATTCCTATAGTTGCTGTTTTCTCGGCCTAGGAAAGAGCTGCACACTCCAACTCCTGGGTGTAGGTAGACCTAGTGTGCCTGCATGCACAACAAAGTTTTCACGTTTCTATCTCTAGAGGAACCCATAATTTTTCGGTGTTTACCGGTGCAAGTCGAAAGCGCTTGCAAATCATCCCAAACAGACGATTCCTACACTTGCTGTTTTCTCGGCCTAGGAAAGAGCTGCATACTCCAACTCTGGGGAGAAGGTAGACCTAGTGGGCCTACATGTACAACAAACTTTTAACGTTTCTATCTCTGGAGGAAGCCAGAATTTTTTCGGTGGCAACCGGTCCAAGTAGAGGATTCCTATAGTTGCTGTTTTCTCGGCCTAGGAAAGAGCTGCACACTCCAACTCCTGGGTGTAGGTAGACCTAGTGTGCCTGCATGCACAACAAAGTTTTCACGTTTCTATCTCTGGAGGAAGTCATAATTTTTCGGTGGCAACCGGTCCAAGTAGAGGATTCCTATAGTTGCTGTTTTCTCGGCCTAGGAAAGAGCTGCATACTCCAACTCTGGGGAGAAGGTAGACCTAGTGTGCCTACATGTACAACAAAGTTTTAACGTTTCTATCTCTGGAGGAAGCCAGAATTTTTTCGGTGGCAACCGGTCCAAGTAGAGGATTCCTATAGTTGCTGTTTTCTCGGCCTAGGAAAGAGCTGCACACTCCAACTCCTGGGTGTAGGTAGACCTAGTGTGCCTGCATGCACAACAAAGTTTTCACGTTTCTATCTCTGGAGGAAGCCATAATTTTTCGGTGGCAACCGGTCCAAGTAGAGGATTCCTATAGTTGCTGTTTTCTCGGCCTAGGAAAGAGCTGCATACTCCAACTCTGGGGAGAAGGTAGACCTAGTGGCCTACATGTACAACAAACTTTTAACGTTTCTATCTCTGGAGGAAGCCAGAATTTTTCTGTGGCAACCGGTCCAAGTAGAGGATTCCTATAGTTGCTGTTTTCTCGGCCTAGGAAAGAGCTGCATACTCCAACTCTGGGGAGAAGGTAGACCTAGTGGGCCTACATGTACAACAAACTTTTAACGTTTCTATCTCTGGAGGAAGCCAGAATTTTTTCGGTGGCAACCGGTCCAAGTAGAGGATTCCTATAGTTGCTGTTTTCTCGGCCTAGGAAAGAGCTGCACACTCCAACTCCTGGGTGTAGGTAGACCTAGTGTGCCTGCATGCACAACAAAGTTTTCACGTTTCTATCTCTAGAGGAACCCATAATTTTTCGGTGTTTACCGGTGCAAGTCGAAAGCGCTTGCAAATCATCCCAAACAGACGATTCCTACACTTGCTGTTTTCTCGGCCTAGGAAAGAGCTGCATACTCCAACTCTGGGGAGAAGGTAGACCTAGTGGGCCTACATGTACAACAAACTTTTAACGTTTCTATCTCTGGAGGAAGCCAGAATTTTTTCGGTGGCAACCGGTCCAAGTAGAGGATTCCTATAGTTGCTGTTTTCTCGGCCTAGGAAAGAGCTGCACACTCCAACTCCTGGGTGTAGGTAGACCTAGTGTGCCTGCATGCACAACAAAGTTTTCACGTTTCTATCTCTAGAGGAACCCATAATTTTTTCGGTGTTTACCGGTGCAAGTCGAAAAGCGCTTGCAAATCATCCCAAACAGACGATTCTTACACTTGCTGTTTTCTCGGCCTAGGAAAGAGCTGCATACTCCAACTCTGGGGAGAAGGTAGACCTAGTGGCCTACATGTACAACAAACTTTTATTGTTTCTATCTCTGGAGGAAGCAAGAATTTTTCTGTGGCAACCGGTCCAAGTAGAGGATTCCTATAGTTGCTGTTTTCTCGGCCTAGGAAAGAGCTGCATACTCCAACTCTGGGGAGTAGGTAGACATAGTGGGCCTACATGTACAACAAACTTTTAACGTTTCTATCTCTGGAGGAAGCCAGAATTTTTCGGTGGCAACCGGTTCAAGTAGAGGATTCCTATAGTTGCTGTTTTCTCGTCCTAGGAAAGAGCTGCACACTCCAACTCCTGGGTGTAGGTAGACCTAGTGTGCCTGCATGCACAACAAAGTTTTCACGTTTCTATCTCTGGAGGAAGTCATAATTTTTTCGGTGGCAACTGGTCCAAGTAGAGGATTCCTATAGTTGCTGTTTTCTCGGCCTAGGAAAGAGCTGCATACTCCAACTCTGGGGAGAAGGTAGACCTAGTGGGCCTACATGTACAACAAACTTTTAACGTTTCTATCTCTGGAGGAAGCCAGAATTTTTCGGTGGCAACCGGTCCAAGTAGAGGATTCCTATAGTTGCTGTTTTCTCGGCCTAGGAAAGAGCTGCACACTCCAACTCCTGGGTGTAGGTAGACCTAGTGTGCCTGCATGCACAACAAAGTTTTCACGTTTCTATCTCTGGAGGAAGTCATAATTTTTCGGTGTTTACGGTGCAAGTCGAAGCGCTGCAAATCATCCCAAGCAGACGATTCCTATAGTTGCTGTTTTCTCGGCCTAGGAAAGAGCTGCATACTCCAACTCTGGGGAGAAGGTAGACCTAGTGGACCTACATGTACAACAAACTTTTAACGTTTCTATCTCTGGAGGAAGCCAGAATTTTTCGGTGGCAACCGGTCCAAGTAGAGGATTCCTATAGTTGCTGTTTTCTCGGCCTAGGAAAGAGCTGCACACTCCAACTCCTGGGTGTAGGTAGACCTAGTGTGCCTGCATGCACAACAAAGTTTTCACGTTTCTATCTCTAGAGGAACCCATAATTTTTCGGTGTTTACCGGTGCAAGTCGAAAGCGCTTGCAAATCATCCCAAACAGACGATTCCTACACTTGCTGTTTTCTCGGCCTAGGAAAGAGCTGCATACTCCAACTCTGGGGAGAAGGTAGACCTAGTGGGCCTACATGTACAACAAACTTTTAACGTTTCTATCTCTGGAGGAAGCCAGAATTTTTTCGGTGGCAACCGGTCCAAGTAGAGGATTCCTATAGTTGCTGTTTTCTCGGCCTAGGAAAGAGCTGCATACTTCAACTCTGGGGAGTAGGTAGACCTAGTGGGCCTACATGTACAACAAACTTTTAACGTTTCTATCTCTGGAGGAAGCCAGAATTTTTCGGTGGCAACCGGTCCAAGTAGAGGATTCCTATAGTTGCTGTTTTCTCGGCCTAGGAAAGAGCTGCATACTCCAACTCTGGGGAGAAGGTAGACCTAGTGGGCCTACATGTACAACAAACTTTTAACGTTTCTATCTCTGGAGGAAGCCAGAATTTTTCGGTGGCAACCGGTCCAAGTAGAGGATTCCTATAGTTGCTGTTTTCTCGGCCTAGGAAAGAGCTGCACACTCCAACTCCTGGGTGTAGGTAGACCTAGTGTGCCTGCATGTACAACAAAGTTTTCACGTTTCTATCTCTAGAGGAACCCATAATTTTTCGGTGTTTACCGGTGCAAGTCGAAAGCGCTTGCAAATCATCCCAAACAGACGATTCCTACACTTGCTGTTTCTCGGCCTGGGAAAGAGCTGCATACTCCAACTCTGGGGAGAAGGTAGACCTAGTGGGCCTACATGTACAACAAACTTTTAACGTTTCTATCTCTGGAGGAAGCCAGAATTTTTCGGTGGCAACCGGTCCAAGTAGAGGATTCCTATAGTTGCTGTTTTCTCGGCCTAGGAAAGAGCTGCACACTCCAACTCATGGGTGTAGGTAGACCTAGTGTGCCTGCATGCACAACAAAGTTTTCACGTTTCTATCTCTAGAGGAACCCATAATTTTTTCGGTGTTTACCGGTGCAAGTCGAAAAGCGCTTGCAAATAATCCCAAACAGACGATTCCTACACTTGCTGTTTTCTCGGCCTAGGAAAGAGCTGCATACTCCAACTCTGGGAAGAAGGTAGACCTAGTGGGCCTACATGTACAACAAACTTTTAACGTTTCTATCTCTGGAGGAAGCCAGAATTTTTTCGGTGGCAACCAGTCCAAGTAGAGGATTCCTATAGTTGCTGTTTTCTCGGCCTAGGAAAGAGCTGCACACTCCAACTCCTGGGTGTAGGTAGACCTAGTGTGCCTGCATGCACAACAAAGTTTTCACGTTTCTATCTCTGGAGGAAGTCATAATTTTTCGGTGGCAACCGGTCCAAGTAGAGGATTCCTATAGTTGCTGTTTTCTCGGCCTAGGAAAGAGCTGCATACTCCAACTCTGGGGAGAAGGTAGACCTAGTGGGCCTACATGTACAACAAACTTTTAACGTTTCTATCTCTGGAGGAAGCCAGAATTTTTTCGGTGGCAACCGGTCCAAGTAGAGGATTCCTATAGTTGCTGTTTTCTCGGCCTAGGAAAGAGCTGCACACTCCAACTCCTGGGTGTAGGTAGACCTAGTGTGCCTGCATGCACAACAAAGTTTTCACGTTTCTATCTCTAGAGGAACCCATAATTTTTCGGTGTTTACGGTGCAAGTCAGCGCTTGCAAATCATCCCAAGCAGACGATTCCTACACTTGCTGTTTTCTCGGCCTAGGAAAGAGCTGCATACTCCAACTCTGGGGAGAAGGTAGACCTAGTGGCCTACATGTACAACAAACTTTTATCGTTTCTATCTCTGGAGGAAGCCAGAATTTTTCTGTGGCAACCGGTCCAAGTAGAGGATTCCTATAGTTGCTGTTTTCTCGGCCTAGGAAAGAGCTGCATACTCCAACTCTGGGGAGAAGGTAGACCTAGTGGGCCTACATGTACAACAAACTTTTAACGTTTCTATCTCTGGAGGAAGCCAGAATTTTTCGGTGGCAACCGGTCCAAGTAGAGGATTCCTATAGTTGCTGTTTTCTCGGCCTAGGAAAGAGCTGCACACTCCAACTCCTGGGTGTAGGTAGACCTAGTGTGCCTGCATGCACAACAAAGTTTTCACGTTTCTATCTCTAGAGGAACCCATAATTTTTCGGTGTTTACCGGTGCAAGTCGAAGCGCTTGCAAATCATCCCAAACAGACGATTCCTACACTTGCTGTTTTCTCGGCCTAGGAAAGAGCTGCATACTCCAACTCTGGGGAGAAGGTAGACCTAGTGGGCCTACATGTACAACAAACTTTTAACGTTTCTATCTCTGGAGGAAGCCAGAATTTTTTCGGTGGCAACCGGTCCAAGTAGAGGATTCCTATAGTTGCTGTTTTCTCGGCCTAGGAAAGAGCTGCACACTCCAACTCCTGGGTGTAGGTAGACCTAGTGTGCCT
Source organism: Bufotes viridis (assembly GCA_033119425.1). Classification (NCBI taxonomy): domain Eukaryota; kingdom Metazoa; phylum Chordata; class Amphibia; order Anura; family Bufonidae; genus Bufotes; species Bufotes viridis. Next base: position 14,316 of record JAKVIS010002218.1, on the reverse strand, counting down.
GCATGCACAACAAAGTTTTCACGTTTCTATCTCTAGAGGAACCCATAATTTTTTCGGTGTTTACCGGTGCAAGTCGAAAGCGCTTGCAAATCATCCCAAACAGACGATTCCTACACTTGCTGTTTTCTCGGCCTAGGAAAGAGCTGCATACTCCAACTCTGGGGAGAAGGTAGACCTAGTGGGCCTACATGTACAAAAAACTTTTAACGTTTCTATCTCTGGAGGAAGCCAGAATTTTTTCGGTGGCCACCGTTCCAAGTAGAGGATTGCTATAGTTGCTGTTTTCTCGGCCTAGAAAAGAGCTGCATACTTCAACTCTGGGGAGTAGGCAGACCTAGTGGGCCTACATGTACAAAAAACTTTTAACTTTTCTATCTCTGGAGGAAGCCAGAATTTTTTTGGTGGCAACCGGTCCAAGTAGAGGATTCCTATAGTTACTGTTTTCTCGGCCTAGGAAAGAGCTGCACACTCCAACTCCTGGGTGTAGATAGACCTAATGTGCCTGCATGCACAACAAAGTTTTCACGTTTCTATCTCTGGAGGAAGTCATAATTTTTTTGGTGGCAACCGGTCCATGTAGAGGATTCCTATAGTTGCTGTTTTCTCGGCCTAGGAATAAGCTGCATACTCCAACTCTGGGGAGAAGGTAGACCTAGTGGGCCTACATGTACAACAAACTTTTAACGTTTCTATCTCTGGAGGAAGCCAGAATTTTTTCGTTGGCAACCGGTCCAAGTAGAGGATTCCTATAGTTGCTGTTTTCTCAGCCTAGGAAAGAGCTGCACACTCCAACTCCTGGGTGTAGGTAGACCTAGTGTGCCTGCATGCACAACAAAGTTTTCACGTTTCTATCTCTAGAGGAACCCATAATTTTTTCGGTGTTTACCGGTGCAAGTCGAAAGCGCTTGCAAATCATCCCAAACAGACGATTCCTACACTTGCTGTTTTCTCGGCCTAGGAAAGAGCTGCATACTCCAACTCTGGGAGAAGGTAGACCTAGTGGGCCTACATGTACAACAAACTTTTAACGTTTCTATCTCTGGAGGAAGCCAGAATTTTTCGGTGGCAACCGGTCCAAGTAGAGGATTCCTATAGTTGCTGTTTTCTCGGCCTAGGAAAGAGCTGCACACTCCAACTCCTGGGTGTAGGTAGACCTAGTGTGCCTGCATGTACAACAAAGTTTTCACGTTTCTATCTCTAGAGGAACCCATAATTTTTCGGTGTTTACCGGTGCAAGTCGAAAAGCGCTTGCAAATCATCCCAAACAGACGATTCCTACACTTGCTGTTTTCTCGGCCTAGGAAAGAGCTGCATACTCCAACTCTGGGGAGAAGGTAGACCTAGTGGGCCTACATGTACAACAAACTTTTAACGTTTCTATCTCTGGAGGAAGCCAGAATTTTTCGGTGGCAACCGGTCCAAGTAGAGGATTCCTATAGTTGCTGTTTTCTCGGCCTAGGAAAGAGCTGCACACTCCAACTCCTGGGTGTAGGTAGACCTAGTGTGCCTGCATGTACAACAAAGTTTTCACGTTTCTATCTCTAGAGGAACCCATAATTTTTTCGGTGTTTACCGGTGCAAGTCGAAAAGCGCTTGCAAATCATCCCAAACAGACGATTCCTACACTTGCTGTTTTCTCGGCCTAGGAAAGAGCTGCATACTCCAACTCTGGGGAGAAGGTAGACCTAGTGGGCCTACATGTACAACAAACTTTTAACGTTTCTATCTCTGGAGGAAGCAAGAATTTTTCTGTGGCAACCGGTCCAAGTAGAGTATTTCTGTAGTTGCTGTTTTCTCGGCCTAGGAAAGAGCTACATACTCCAACTCTGGGGAGTAGGTAGAGCTAGTGGGCCTACATGTCCAACAAACTTTTAACGTTTCTATCTCTGGAGGAAGCCAGAATTATTTCGGTGGCAACTGGTCCAAGTAGAGGATTCCTATAGTTGCTGTTTTCTCGGCCTAGGAAAGAGCTGCACACTCCAACTCCTGCGTGTAGTGAGACCTAAGTGTGCCTGCATGTACAACAAAGTTTTTACGTTTCTATCTCTAGAGGAACCCATAATTTTTCGGTGTTTACCTGTGCAAGTCGAAACGCGCTTGCAAATCATCCCAAACAGACGATTCCTACACTTGCTGTTTTCTCGGCCTAGGAAAGAGCTGTACACTCCAACTCTGGGGAGAAGGTAGACCTAGTTGCCTTCATGTAAAACAAACTTTTAACGTTTCTATCTCTGGAGGAAGCAAGAATTTTTCTGTGGCAACCGGTCCAAGTAGAGTATTCCTATAGTTGCTCTTTTCTCGGCCTAGGAAAGAGCTGCATACTCCAACTCTGGGCGTAGGTAGACCTAGTGGGCCTACATGTACAACAAACTATTAACGTTTCTATCTCTGGAGGAAGCCAGAATTTTTCGGTGGCAACTACTCCAAGTAGAGGATTCCTATAGTTGCTATTTTCTCGCTCTAGGAAAGAGCTGCACACACCAACTCCTGGGTGTAGGTAGACCTAGTGTGCCTGCATGCACAACAAAGTTTTCACATTTCTATCTCTAGAGGAACCCATAATTTTTTCGGTGTTTACCGGGGCAAGTCGAAAAGCGCTTGCAAATCATCACAAACAGACTATTCTTACACTTGCTGTTTTCTCGTACTAGGAAAGAGCTGCATACTCCAACTCTGGGGAGAAGGTAGACCTGGTGGGCCTACATGTACAACAAACTTTTAACGTTTCTATCTCTGGAGGAAGCCAGAACTTTTTCGGTGGCAACCGGTCCAAGTAGAGGATTCCTATAGTTGCTGTTTTCTCGGCCTAGGAAAGAGTTGCATACTCCAACTCTGGGGAGAAGGTAGACCTAGTGGGCCTACATGTTCAACAAACTTTTAACGTTTCTATCTCTGGAGGAAGCCAGAATTTTTTCGGTGGCAACCGGTCCAAGTAGAGGATTCCTATAGTTGCTGTTTTCTCGGCCTAGGAAAGAGCTGCACACTCCAACTCCTGGGTGTAGGTAGACCTAGTGTGCTTGCTTGTACAACAAAGTTTTCACGATTCTATCTTTAGAGGAACCCTTAATTTTTCGGTGTTTAACGGTGCAAGTCGAAAGGCGCTTACAAATCATCCCAAACAGACGATTCCTACACTTGCTGTTTTCTCGGTCTAGGAAAGAGCTGCATACTCCAACTCTGGGGAGTAGGTAGACCTAGTGGGCCTACATGCACAACAAACTTTTAACGTTTCTATCTCTGGAGGAAGTCATAATTTTTTCGGTGGCATCCGGTCCAAGTAGAGGATTCCTATAGTTGCTGTTTTCTCGGCCTGGGAAAGAGCTGCATACTCCAACTCTGGGGAGAAGGTAGACCTAGTGGGCTTACATGCACAACAAACTTTTAACGTTTCTATCTCTGTAGGAAGTCATAATTTTTTCGGTGGCATCCCGTCCAAGTAGAGGATTCCTATAGTTGCTGTTTTCTCGGCTTGGGAAAGAGCTGCATACTCCAACTCTGGGGAGAAGGTAGACCTAGTGGGCCTACATGTACAACAAACTTTTAACTTTTCTATCTTTGGAGGAAGCCAGAATTTTTTCGGTGGCAATCGGTCCAAGTAGAGGATTCCTATAGTTGCTGTTTTCTCGGCCTAGGAAAGAGCTGCACACTCCAACTCCTGGGTGTAATTAGACCTAGTGTGCCTGCATGCACAACAAAGTTTTCACGTTTCTATCTCTAGAGGAACCCATAATTTTTTCAGTGTTTACCGTTGCAAGTCCAAAAGCGCTTGCAAATCATCCCAAGCAGACGATTCCTACACTTGCTGTTTTCTCGGTCTAGGAAAGAGCTGCACACTCCAACTCGTGGGTGTAGGTAGACCTAGTGTTCCTGCATGCACAACAAAGTTTTCACATGTCTATCTCTGGAGGAAGTCATAATTTTTTCGGTGGCAACCGATCCAAGTAGAGGATTCCTATAGTTGCTGTTTTCTCGTCCTAGGAAAGAGCTGCATACTCCAACTCTGGGAGAAGGTAGACCTAGTGGTCCTACATGTACAACAAACTTTTAACGTTTCTATCTCTGGAGGAAGCCAGAATTTTTCGGTGGCAACCGGTCCAAGTAGAGGATTCCTATAGTTGCTGTTTTCTCGGCCTAGGAAAGAGCTGCACACTCCAACTCCTTGGTGTAGGTAGACCTAGTGTTCCTGCATGCACAACAAAGTTTTCACGTTTCTATCTCTGGAGGAAGTCATAATTTTTTCGGTGGCAACCGGTCCAAGTAGAGGATTCCTATAGTTGCTGTTTTCTCGGCCTAGGAAAGAGCTGCATACTCCAACTCTGGGGAGAAGGTAGACCTAGTGGATCTACATGTACAACAAACTTTTAACGTTTCTATCTCTGGAGGAAGCCAGAATTTTTCGGTGGCCACCGGTCCAAGTAGAGGATTCCTAGAGTTGCTGTTTTCTCGGCCCAGGAAAGAGCTGCACACTCCAACTCCTGGCTGTAGGTAGACCTAGTGTGCCTGCATGTACAACAAAGTTTTCACGTTTCTATCTCTAGAGGAACCCATAATTTTTTCGGTGTTTACCGGTGCAAGTCGAAAGCGCTTGCAAATCATCCCGATGAACAGACGATTCCTACACTTGCTGTTTTCTCGGCCTGGGAAAGAGCTGCATACTCCAACTCTGGGGAGAAGGTAGACCTAGTGGGCCTACATGTACAACAAACTTTTAACGTTTCTATCTCTGGAGGAAGCCAGAATTTTTCGGTGGCAACCGGTCCAAGTAGAGGATTCCTATAGTTGCTGTTTTCTCGGCCTAGGAAAGAGCTGCACACTCCAACTCCTGGGTGTAGGTAGACCTAGTGTGCCTGCATGTACAACAAAGTTTTCACGTTTCTATCTCTAGAGGAACCCATAATTTGTTCAGTGTTTACTGGTGCAAGTCTAAAAGCGCTTGCAAATCATCCCAAACAGACGATTCCTACACTTGCTGTTTTCTCGTACTAGGAAAGAGCTGCATACTCCAACTCTGGGGTGAAGGTAGACCTAGTGGGCCTACATGAACAACAAACTTTTAACGTTTCTATCTCTGGAAGAAGGCAGAATTTTTCGGTGGCCACCGGTCCAAGTAGAGGATTCCTAGAGTTGCTGTTTTCTCGGCCCAGGAAAGAGCTGCACACTCCAACTCCTGGCTGTAGGTAGACCTAGTGTGCCTGCATGTACAACAAAGTTTTCACGTTTCTATCTCTAGAGGAACCCATAATTTTTTCGGTGTTTACCGGTGCAAGTCGAAAGCGCTTGCAAATCATCCCAAACAGACGATTCCTACACTTGCTGTTTTCTCGGCCTGGGACAGAGCTGCATACTCCAACTCTGGGGAGAAAGTAGACCTAGTGGGCCTACATGTACAACAAACTTTTAACGTTTCTATCTCTGGAGGAAGCCAGAATTTTTTCGGTGGCAACCGGTCCAAGTAGAGGATTCCTATAGTTGCTGTTTTCTCGGCCTAGGAAAGAGCTGCACACTCCAACTCCTGGGTGTAGGTAGACCTAAGTGTGCCTGCATGTACAACAAAGTTTTCACGTTTCTATCTCTAGAGGAACCCATAATTTTTCGGTGTTTACCTGTGCAAGTCGATAAGCGCTTGCAAATCATCCCAAAGAGACGATTCCTACACTTGCTGTTTTCTCAGCCTAGGAAAGAGCTGCATACTCCAACTCTGGGGAGAAAGTAGACCTAGTGGGCCCACATGTACAACAAACTTTTAACGTTTCTATCTCTGGAGGAAGCCAGAATTTTTCGGTTGCAACCGGTCCATGTAGAGGATTCCTATAGTTGCTGTTTTCTCGGCCTGGGAAAGAGCTGCACACTCCATCTCCTGGGTGTAGGTAGACCTAAGTGTGCCTGCATGTACAACAAAGTTTTCACGTTTCTATCTCTAGAGGAACCCATAATTTTTCGGTGTTTACCTGTGCAAGTCGAAAGCGCTTGCAAATCATGCCAAACAGACGATTCCTACACTTGCTGTTTTCTCAGCCTAGGAAAGAGCTGCATACTCCAACTCTGGGGAGAAGGTAGACCTAGTGGGCCTACATGTACAACAAACTTTTAACGTTTCTATCTCTGGAGGAAGCAAGAATTTTTCTGTGGCAACCGGTCCAAGTAGAGTATTTCTGTAGTTGCTGTTTTCTCGGCCTAGGAAAGAGCTACATACTCCAACTCTGGGGAGTAGGTAGAGCTAGTGGGCCTACATGTCCAACAAACTTTTAACGTTTCTATCTCTGGAGGAAGCCAGAATTATTTCGGTGGCAACTGGTCCAAGTAGAGGATTCCTATAGTTGCTGTTTTCTCGGCCTAGGAAAGAGCTGCACACTCCAACTCCTGCGTGTAGTGAGACCTAAGTGTGCCTGCATGTACAACAAAGTTTTTACGTTTTTATCTCTAGAGGAACCCATAATTTTTCGGTGTTTACCTGTGCAAGTCGAAACGCGCTTGCAAATCATCCCAAACAGACGATTCCTACACTTGCTGTTTTCTCGGCCTAGGAAAGAGCTGTACACTCCAACTCTGGGGAGAAGGTAGACCTAGTTGCCTTCATGTAAAAAAACTTTTAACGTTTCTATCTCTGGAGGAAGCAAGAATTTTTCTGTGGCAACCGGTCCAAGTAGAGTATTCCTATAGTTGCTCTTTTCTCGGCCTAGGAAAGAGCTGCATACTCCAACTCTGGGGCGTAGGTAGACCTAGTGGGCCTACATGTACAACAAACTATTAACGTTTCTATCTCTGGAGGAAGCCAGAATTTTTTCGGTGGCAACTACTCCAAGTAGAGGATTCCTATAGTTGCTATTTTCTCGCTCTAGGAAAGAGCTGCACACACCAACTCCTGGGTGTAGGTAGACCTAGTGTGCCTGCATGCACAACAAAGTTTTCACATTTCTATCTCTAGAGGAACCCATAATTTTTTCGGTGTTTACCGGGGCAAGTCGAAAAGCGCTTGCAAATCATCACAAACAGACTATTCTTACACTTGCTGTTTTCTCGTACTAGGAAAGAGCTGCATACTCCAACTCTGGGGAGAAGGTAGACCTGGTGGGCCTACATGTACAACAAACTTTTAACGTTTCTATCTCTGGAGGAAGCCAGAACTTTTTCGGTGGCAACCGGTCCAAGTAGAGGATTCCTATAGTTGCTGTTTTCTCGGCCTAGGAAAGAGTTGCATACTCCAACTCTGGGGAGAAGGTAGACCTAGTGGGCCTACATGTTCAACAAACTTTTAACGTTTCTATCTCTGGAGGAAGCCAGAATTTTTCGGTGGCAACCGGTCCAAGTAGAGGATTCCTATAGTTGCTGTTTTCTCGGCCTAGGAAAGAGCTGCACACTCCAACTCCTGGGTGTAGGTAGACCTAGTGTGCTTGCTTGTACAACAAAGTTTTCACGATTCTATCTTTAGAGGAACCCTTAATTTTTTCGGTGTTTAACGGTGCAAGTCGAAAGGCGCTTACAAATCATCCCAAACAGACGATTCCTACACTTGCTGTTTTCTCGGTCTAGGAAAGAGCTGCATACTCCAACTCTGGGGAGTAGGTAGACCTAGTGGGCCTACATGCACAACAAACTTTTAACGTTTCTATCTCTGGAGGAAGTCATAATTTTTTCGGTGGCATCCGGTCCAAGTAGAGGATTCCTATAGTTGCTGTTTTCTCGGCCTGGGAAAGAGCTGCATACTCCAACTCTGCGGAGAAGGTAGACCTAGTGGCCTACATGTACAACAAACTTTTAACGTTTCTATCTCTGGAGGAAGCCAGAATTTTTTGGTGGCCACCGGTCCAAGTAGAGTATTCCTACACTTGCTGTTTTCTCGGTCTAGGAAAGAGCTGCATACTCCAACTCTGGGGAGTAGGTAGACCTAGTGGGCTTACATGCACAACAAACTTTTAACGTTTCTATCTCTGGAGGAAGTCATAATTTTTCGGTGGCATCCCGTCCAAGTAGAGGATTCCTATAGTTGCTGTTTTCTCGGCTTGGGAAAGAGCTGCATACTCCAACTCTGGGGAGAAGGTAGACCTAGTGGGCCTACATGTACAACAAACTTTTAACTTTTCTATCTTTGGAGGAAGCTAGAATTTTTCGGTGGCAATCGGTCCAAGTAGAGGATTCCTATAGTTGCTGTTTTCTCGGCCTAGGAAAGAGCTGCACACTCCAACTCCTGGGTGTAATTAGACCTAGTGTGCCTGCATGCACAACAAAGTTTTCACGTTTCTATCTCTAGAGGAACCCATAATTTTTCAGTGTTTACCGTTGCAAGTCCAAAAGCGCTTGCAAATCATCCCAAGCAGACGATTCCTACACTTGCTGTTTTCTCGGTCTAGGAAAGAGCTGCACACTCCAACTCGTGGGTGTAGGTAGACCTAGTGTTCCTGCATGCACAACAAAGTTTTCACATGTCTATCTCTGGAGGAAGTCATAATTTTTTCGGTGGCAACCGATCCAAGTAGAGGATTCCTATAGTTGCTGTTTTCTCGTCCTAGGAAAGAGCTGCATACTCCAACTCTGGGGAGAAGGTAGACCTAGTGGTCCTACATGTACAACAAACTTTTAACGTTTCTATCTCTGGAGGAAGCCAGAATTTTTCGGTGGCAACCGGTCCAAGTAGAGGATTCCTATAGTTGCTGTTTTCTCGGCCTAGGAAAGAGCTGCACACTCCAACTCCTTGGTGTAGGTAGACCTAGTGTTCCTGCATGCACAACAAAGTTTTCACGTTTCTATCTCTGGAGGAAGTCATAATTTTTTCGGTGGCAACCGGTCCAAGTAGAGGATTCCTATAGTTGCTGTTTTCTCGGCCTAGGAAAGAGCTGCATACTCCAACTCTGGGGAGAAGGTAGACCTAGTGGATCTACATGTACAACAAACTTTTAACGTTTCTATCTCTGGAAGAAGGCAGAATTTTTCGGTGGCCACCGGTCCAAGTAGAGGATTCCTAGAGTTGCTGTTTTCTCGGCCCAGGAAAGAGTTGCACACTCCAACTCCTGGCTGTAGGTAGACCTAGTGTGCCTGCATGTACAAAAAAGTTTTCACATTTCTATGTCTAGAGGAACCCATAATTTTTTCGGTGTTTACCGGTGCAAGTAGAAAAGCGCTTGCAAATCATCCCGATGAACAGACGATTCCTACACTTGCTGTTTTCTCGGCCTGGGAAAGAGCTGCATACTCCAACTCTGGGGAGAAGGTAGACCTAGTGGGCCTACATGTACAACAAACTTTTAACGTTTCTATCTCTGGAGGAACCCAGACTTTTTTTGTTGGCCACCGGTCCAAGTAGAGGATTCCTATAGTTGCTGTTTTCTCGGCCCAGGAAAGAGCTGCACACTCTAACTCCTGGCTGTAGGTAGACCTAGTGTGCCTGCATGTACAACAAATTTTTCACGTTTCTATCTCTGGAGGAACCCATAATTTTTTCGGTGTTTACCGGTGCAAGTCTAAAAGCGCTTGCAAATCATCCCAAACAGACGACTCCTACACTTGCCGTTTTCTCGGCCTGGGAAAGAGCTGCATACTCCAACTATGGGGAGAAGGTAGACCTAGTGGGCCTGCATGTACAACAAACTTTTAACGTTTCTATCTCTGGAAGAAGGCAGAATTTTTTCGGTGGCCACCGGTCCAAGTAGAGGATTCCTAGAGTTGCTGTTTTCTCGGCCCAGGAAAGAGCTGCACAGTCCAACTCCTGGCTGTAGGTAGACCTAGTGTGCCTGCATGTACAACAAAGTTTTCACGTTTCTATCTCTAGAGGAACCCATAATTTATTCAGTGTTTACCGCTGCAAGTCGAAAAGCGCTTGCAAATCATCCCGATGAACAGACGATTCCTACACTTGCTGTTTTCTCGGCCTGGGAAAGAGCTGCATACTCCAACTCTGGGGAGAAGGTAGACCTAGTGGGTCTACATGTACAACAAACTTTTAACGTTTCTATCTCTGGAGGAAGCAAGAATTTTTCTGTGGCAACCGGTCCAAGTAGAGTATTTCTGTAGTTGCTGTTTTCTCGGCCTAGGAAAGAGCTACATACTCCAACTCTGGGGAGTAGGTAGAGCTAGTGGGCCTACATGTCCAACAAACTTTTAACGTTTCTATCTCTGGAGGAAGCCAGAATTATTTCGGTGGCAACTGGTCCAAGTAGAGGATTCCTATAGTTGCTGTTTTCTCGGCCTAGGAAAGAGCTGCACACTCCAACTCCTGCGTGTAGTGAGACCTAAGTGTGCCTGCATGTACAACAAAGTTTTTACGTTTCTATCTCTAGAGGAACCCATAATTTTTCGGTGTTTACCTGTGCAAGTCGAAAGCGCTTGCAAATCATCCCAAACAGACGATTCCTACACTTGCTGTTTTCTCGGCCTAGGAAAGAGCTGTACACTCCAACTCTGGGGAGAAGGTAGACCTAGTTGCCTTCATGTAAAAAAACTTTTAACGTTTCTATCTCTGGAGGAAGCAAGAATTTTTCTGTGGCAACCGGTCCAAGTAGAGTATTCCTATAGTTGCTCTTTTCTCGGCCTAGGAAAGAGCTGCATACTCCAACTCTGGGGCGTAGGTAGACCTAGTGGGCCTACATGTACAACAAACTATTAACGTTTCTATCTCTGGAGGAAGCCAGAATTTTTCGGTGGCAACTACTCCAAGTAGAGGATTCCTATAGTTGCTATTTTCTCGCTCTAGGAAAGAGCTGCACACACCAACTCCTGGGTGTAGGTAGACCTAGTGTGCCTGCATGCACAACAAAGTTTTCACATTTCTATCTCTAGAGGAACCCATAATTTTTCGGTGTTTACCGGGGCAAGTCGAAAGCGCTTGCAAATCATCACAAACAGACTATTCTTACACTTGCTGTTTTCTCGTACTAGGAAAGAGCTGCATACTCCAACTCTGGGGAGAAGGTAGACCTGGTGGGCCTACATGTACAACAAACTTTTAACGTTTCTATCTCTGGAGGAAGCCAGAACTTTTTCGGTGGCAACCGGTCCAAGTAGAGGATTCCTATAGTTGCTGTTTTCTCGGCCTAGGAAAGAGTTGCATACTCCAACTCTGGGGAGAAGGTAGACCTAGTGGGCCTACATGTTCAACAAACTTTTAACGTTTCTATCTCTGGAGGAAGCCAGAATTTTTTCGGTGGCAACCGGTCCAAGTAGAGGATTCCTATAGTTGCTGTTTTCTCGGCCTAGGAAAGAGCTGCACACTCCAACTCCTGGGTGTAGGTAGACCTAGTGTGCTTGCTTGTACAACAAAGTTTTCACGATTCTATCTTTAGAGGAACCCTTAATTTTTTCGGTGTTTAACGGTGCAAGTCGAAAGGCGCTTACAAATCATCCCAAACAGACGATTCCTACACTTGCTGTTTTCTCGGTCTAGGAAAGAGCTGCATACTCCAACTCTGGGGAGTAGGTAGACCTAGTGGGCCTACATGCACAACAAACTATTAACGTTTCTATCTCTGGAGGAAGCCAGAATTTTTTCGGTGGCAACTACTCCAAGTAGAGGATTCCTATAGTTGCTATTTTCTCGCTCTAGGAAAGAGCTGCTCACACCAACTCCTGGGTGTAGGTAGACCTAGTGTGCCTGCATGCACAACAAAGTTTTCACATTTCTATCTCTAGAGGAACCCATAATTTTTTCGGTGTTTACCGGGGCAAGTCGAAAATCGCTTGCAAATCATCACAAACAGACTATTCTTACACTTGCTGTTTTCTCGTACTAGGAAAGAGCTGCATACTCCAACTCTGGGGAGAAGGTAGACCTAGTGGGCCTACATGTACAACAAACTTTTAACGTTTCTATCTCTGGAGGAAGCCAGAACTTTTTCGGTGGCAACCGGTCCAAGTAGAGGATTCCTATAGTTGCTGTTTTCTCGGCCTAGGAAAGAGTTGCATACTCCAACTCTGGGGAGAAGGTAGACCTAGTGGGCCTACATGTTCAACAAACTTTTAACGTTTCTATCTCTGGAGGAAGCCAGAATTTTTTCGGTGGCAACCGGTCCAAGTAGAGGATTCCTATAGTTGCTGTTTTCTCGGCCTAGGAAAGAGCTGCACACTCCAACTCCTGGGTGTAGGTAGACCTAGTGTGCTTGCTTGTACAACAAAGTTTTCACGATTCTATCTTTAGAGGAACCCTTAATTTTTTCGGTGTTTAACGGTGCAAGTCGAAAGGCGCTTACAAATCATCCCAAACAGACGATTCCTACACTTGCTGTTTTCTCGGTCTAGGAAAGAGCTGCATACTCCAACTCTGGGGAGTAGGTAGACCTAGTGGGCCTACATGCACAACAAACTTTTAACGTTTCTATCTCTGGAGGAAGTCATAATTTTTTCGGTGGCATCCGGTCCAAGTAGAGGATTCCTATAGTTGCTGTTTTCTCGGCCTGGGAAAGAGCTGCATACTCCAACTCTGCGGAGAAGGTAGACCTAGTGGCCTACATGTACAACAAACTTTTAACGTTTCTATCTCTGGAGGAAGCCAGAATTTTTTGGTGGCCACCGGTCCAAGTAGAGTATTCCTACACTTGCTGTTTTCTCGGTCTAGGAAAGAGCTGCATACTCCAACTCTGGGGAGTAGGTAGACCTAGTGGGCTTACATGCACAACAAACTTTTAACGTTTCTATCTCTGGAGGAAGTCATAATTTTTCGGTGGCATCCGGTCCAAGTAGAGGATTCCTATAGTTGCTGTTTTCTCGGCTTGGGAAAGAGCTGCATACTCCAACTCTGGGGAGAAGGTAGACCTAGTGGGCCTACATGTACAACAAACTTTTAACTTTTCTATCTTTGGAGGAAGCCAGAATTTTTCGGTGGCAATCGGTCCAAGTAGAGGATTCCTATAGTTGCTGTTTTCTCGGCCTAGGAAAGAGCTGCACACTCCAACTCCTGGGTGTAATTAGACCTAGTGTGCCTGCATGCACAACAAAGTTTTCACGTTTCTATCTCTAGAGGAACCCATAATTTTTTCAGTGTTTACCGTTGCAAGTCCAAAAGCGCTTGCAAATCATCCCAAGCAGACGATTCCTACACTTGCTGTTTTCTCGGTCTAGGAAAGAGCTGCACACTCCAACTCGTGGGTGTAGGTAGACCTAGTGTTCCTGCATGCACAACAAAGTTTTCACATGTCTATCTCTGGAGGAAGTCATAATTTTTTCGGTGGCAACCGATCCAAGTAGAGGATTCCTATAGTTGCTGTTTTCTCGTCCTAGGAAAGAGCTGCATACTCCAACTCTGGGGAGAAGGTAGACCTAGTGGTCCTACATGTACAACAAACTTTTAACGTTTCTATCTCTGGAGGAAGCCAGAATTTTTTCGGTGGCAACCGGTCCAAGTAGAGGATTCCTATAGTTGCTGTTTTCTCGGCCTAGGAAAGAGCTGCACACTCCAACTCCTTGGTGTAGGTAGACCTAGTGTTCCTGCATGCACAACAAAGTTTTCACGTTTCTATCTCTGGAGGAAGTCATAATTTTTCGGTGGCAACCGGTCCAAGTAGAGGATTCCTATAGTTGCTGTTTTCTCGGCCTAGGAAAGAGCTGCATACTCCAACTCTGGGGAGAAGGTAGACCTAGTGGATCTACATGTACAACAAACTTTTAACGTTTCTATCTCTGGAGGAAGCCAGAATTTTTCGGTGGCCACCGGTCCAAGTAGAGGATTCCTAGAGTTGCTGTTTTCTCGGCCCAGGAAAGAGCTGCACACTCCAACTCCTGGCTGTAGGTAGACCTAGTGTGCCTGCATGTACAACAAAGTTTTCACGTTTCTATCTCTAGAGGAACCCATAATTTTTCGGTGTTTACCGGTGCAAGTCGAAAGCGCTTGCAAATCATCCCGATGAACAGACGATTCCTACACTTGCTGTTTTCTCGGCCTGGGAAAGAGCTGCATACTCCAACTCTGGGGAGAAGGTAGACCTAGTGGGCCTACATGTACAACAAACTTTTAACGTTTCTATCTCTGGAGGAAGCCAGAATTTTTTCGGTGGCAACCGGTCCAAGTAGAGGATTCCTATAGTTGCTGTTTTCTCGGCCTAGGAAAGAGCTGCACACTCCAACTCCTGGGTGTAGGTAGACCTAGTGTGCCTGCATGTACAAAAAAGTTTTCACGTTTCTATCTCTAGAGGAACCCATAATTTGTTCAGTGTTTACTGGTGCAAGTCTAAAAGCGCTTGCAAATCATCCCAAACAGACGATTCCTACACTTGCTGTTTTCTCGTACTAGGAAAGAGCTGCATACTCCAACTCTGGGGTGAAGGTAGACCTAGTGGGCCTACATGAACAACAAACTTTTAACGTTTCTATCTCTGGAAGAAGGCAGAATTTTTC
>JAKVIS010002217.1:0-24661 GCA_033119425.1 Bufotes viridis | reverse complement strand
AAACATGGAGCCTGGTGAGGGTAAGAAGAATGTCGTCTGCGTAAAGTGATATCTTAAACTCCTTATCCCTGACCATAACACCACTTATATCCGGACTAGCTCTGATCCTGGCCGCCAGGGGTTCAATACACATGGCGAACAATAGAGGAGACAGGGGGCACCCCTGTCTCGTCCCATTGGCAATGCGTATGGGTCGAGACTGGGCGTGGGAGAGCTTGATTGTCGCTGTGGGGAGGAGTATAGACCACGTATTGCATGAACGAAAGGGCCAGAGAAACCGAATGCTCGGAGAGTAGCAAAGAGAAAAGGCCAACTTAGGCGGTCAAACGCCTTTTCAGCATCCAAGCTAAGGAGTAGCGCCTCCTCCCCAGAGCGAGATACAACATCAATTAGGTCAATGCTCCGACGCGTGTTATCAGCCCCCTGGCGACCAGGGACAAACCCGACCTGGTCCTTATGGATCAAGGAGGGGAGGAAGACATTCAGCCGAGAGGCCAAGACCTTGGTATAAATTTTAAGGTCTGAGTTTCAGACAGTGTTTTAAGATGCAGGACAGTATTGGTTACAGAGAACACCACAGATTATGGACACTAGATGTTACCCAGATTATTAAAGAGGCAATCTGTGGATGATGTACAGTATATGTCACTAATAAGTATAAAATAAATATATCTTGCTGCTGTCAAGCACACACAGTAGCCCTCAAAAGGACTTTGGGTTCTTTGAAAAGATTTTTGTATTAAATACTACAATTTTTTTTCCCTGCACTTTCTCTGTCCCTTCCTTAGCACGGATGTCCCTGACAGTGCTGTTAAATATACTGTTGATTTAAAACATAGATACAGTAGTCCTTAACCACTTCAGCCCCCCTAGCTTAAACACCCTTAATGACCGGCCACTTTTTACAATTCCGCACTACACTACTTTCACCGTTTATTACTCCGTCATACAACTTACCACCCAAATGAATTTTACCTCCTTTTCTTCTCACTAATAGAGCTTTCATTTGGTGGTATTTCATTGCTGCTGACATTTTTACTTTTTTTGCTATTAATCAAAAATGACCGAAATTTTTGCAAAAAAATGACATTTTTCACTTTCTGTTTTTAAAAAAACTACATTTCTATATAAATTTTTCTCTAAATTTCTTGTTCTACATGTCTTTGATAAAAAAAGTCCAATAAGTGTATATTTATTGGTTTGGGTAAAAGTTATAGCGTTTACAAACTATGGTGCAAAAAAGTGAATTTCGGCATTTTGAAGTAGCTCTGACTTTCTGAGCACCTGTCATGTTTCTTCAGGTGCTAGAATGCCAGGAAAGTATAAATAACCCCCAAATGACACCATTTTAGAAAGAAGACACCCCAAAGTATTCGCGGAGGGGCATGGTGAGTTCATTTTTTTTCACAAGTTAGCGGAAAATGACACTTTCTGAGAAAAAAAATCTCAGACGGACTCACTATGCCCCCCAGTGAATACCTCGGGGTGTCTACTTTCCGAAATGGGGTCATTTGTGGGGTGTGTTTACTGTTCTGGCATTTTGGGCGGGGCTAAATTGTGAGCCGCTATGTAAAACCTAAAGGTACTCGTTGGAATTTGGGCCCCTTTGCGCACCCAGGCTGCAAAAAAGTGTCACTTATGTGGTATTGCCGTACTCAGGAGAAGTAGGGCAATGTGTTTTGGGGTGTATTTTTACATATACCCATGTTGGGTGAGAGAAATACCTCTGTAAATTGTCAACTTTGTATAAAAAATTTTAAAGTTGTCGTTTACAGCGATATTTCTCACACACAGTACGGGTATATATAAAAATACACCCCAAAACACATTGCCCTACTTCTCCTGAGTACGGCGATACCACATGTGTGCCACTTTTTTGCAGCCTGGGTGCGCAAAGGGGCCCTAAAACCAATGAGTACCTTTAGGATTTCACAGGGCATTTTTACGCATTTGGATTCCAGACTTCTTCTCACGCTTTAGGGGCCCCTAAAATGCCAGGGCAGTATAAATACCCCACATGTGACCCCATTTTGGAAAGAAGACACCCCAAGGTATTCCGTAAGGGGTATGGTGAGTTCATGTAAAATTTTATTTTTTTGTCACAAGTTAGTGGAATATGAGACTTTGTAAAAAACAAAATAAAAAAAAAAAATATATCAATTTCCGCTAACTTGTGCCAAAAAATAAAAATTCTGTGAACTCGCCATACCCCTCACGGAATACCTTGGGGTGTCTTCTTTCCAAAATGGGGTCACATGTGGGGTATTTACACTGACCTGGCATTTTAGGGGCCCCTAAAGCGTGAGAATCCAAATGCGTAAAAATGGCCTGTGAAATCCTAAAGGTACTCATTGGTTTTAGGGCCCCTTTTCGCACCCAGGCTGCAATAAAATTTGTGGGGTGTTTGTACTGTTCTGGCATTTTGGGTGGGGCTAAATTGTGAGCAGCCATGTAAAAGCTAAATGTACTCATTGGTTTTAGGGCCCCTTTGCGCATCTTGGCTGCAAAAAAGTGTCACACATGTGGTATCGCCGTACTCAGGAGAAGTAGGGCAATGTGTTTTGGGGTGTATTTTTACATATACCCATGCTGGGTGAGAGAAATATCTCTGTAAATTGACAACTTTGAATAAAAAAATGTAAAAAGTTGTCGTTTACAGTGATATTTCTCACACACAGTATGGGTATATGTAAAAATACACCCCAAAACACATTTCCCTACTTCTCCTGAGTACGGCGATACCACATGAGTGATACTTTTTGCTGCCAAGATGCAAAGGCCCTAAAACCAATGAGTACCTTTAGGATTTCACAGGGCATTTTTACGCATTTGGATTCTCACGCTTTAGGGCCCCTAAAATGCCAGGGCAGTATAAAAACCCCACAAGTGACCCCATTGTGGAAAGAAGACACCCCAAGGTATTCTGTGAGGGGTATGGCGAGTTCACAGAAAAAAAAAAATTTGGCACAAGTTAGCGGAAATTGATTTTTTTTTTTTTTTTTTTTACAGTCTCATATTCCACTAACTTGTGACAAAAAATAAAATTTTGCATGAACTCACCATACCCCTCACGGAATACCTTGGGGTGTCTTCTAAAATGGGGTCACATGTGAGGTTTTTGTGCTGCTCTGGCATTTGAGGGTCTCCGCAATCATTACACGTATGGCCAGCATTAGGAGTTTCTGCGATTCTCCTTATATTGAGCATACGGGTAATGAGATTTTTCTTCCCGTTCAGCCTCTGCGCTGAAAAAAGAAAAAAAATGAATGGCACAGATTTCCTCATTAGCATCGATCAATGTGGATGAAAAAATCTCTGCCCAAAAATGTGCAAAAAAAAAAAAAAAAACGGCACATATTTCCTCATTCGCATCGATCAATGTGGATGAATAAATCTCTGCCAAAAAATGTGCAAAAAAAAAAGTAGTAAGGCCCCATTCACACGTCCGCAAAAATGTCCGCATCTATTCCGCAATTCTGCGGAATAGATGCGGACCCATTCAGTGTGAATGGGGCTGGCGGTGATGCGGAGAGCACACTATGCGCTCGCCGCATCAGCATTTGCGGAGCTGCGGCCACAAACTTCCGGGTTTCGGCCACCAAACATCCGGCCGCAGCTCCGCAAAAGGCATTTTCTATATAGTTCTGGCAATGTGCGGATCCGCAAAATGCGGAAAGCACATTGCCGGTGTCCGTGTTTTGCGGATCCGCGGATCCATGGATCCGCAAAACACATACGGACGTCTGAATGAGCCTTACAGGGGGGGTAATTAGTGTCAGGGGGGTGACATGGGGTGATCGGGGGTTAATCAGGGGTTAATCAGGGGTTAATCAGGGACGGGGGTGGGGGGGATGGATGGGGGGGGGGTCTGTGTGGTGATTGGTGCACTTATAAAAGTTTCCTTTGGTGGTCCCAAGCAAAAGGGACCACCAAAGGAACGATCAGCAAGCATATCAGACGCTGTTAACAAAACAGCGTCTGATATGCCATTTTTTTTTACTTCTACAGCCTGCCAGCAAACGATCAGCGCTGGCAGGCTGTAGCTTACCTTCTCCCCGACGCGATCCTGTGAACGCGCGCACGCACGCGCGTGCGTGCGTTCACAGGAAATCTCGCCTCTCGCGAGATGACGCGCCCGCGCGTCAGAGAGGAACAGACCGACCGCCTGCAGGACGCAATCCTGCGTTAGGCGGTCGGTAAGAAGTTAAAAGGACTTTTGGGTCTTTGAAAAGCTTTCTCTAACTAAAACCGCTGAAATTCGCTCCCTGCGCTGTCTTTCCCTTCCTACCTGATGCTCTCCCTGTCTACGTCTGAGCCGAACATGCGTCATTGGGTGCTATATAGCACCAGATGACGTGTTCCGGCCAGCCAATCCCTGTAATGCCAGCAGCCAACATGGCTACTGGCATTACAGTGAGGGCAGTACTTAAACCCGCGAAACATGTGTGGAGGAGACTCGAGCATTGCACTCGAGCACATGCGGTACTCGGTCGAGTACTGCCATATACCAAGCATAGCAATGCTCGAGCCGAACAGATGTTGGGCCGAGCATGCTCGCTCATCACTACTTACTACATCTGATAAGTAAAGTTCCTGTTTGGATTAACCTCTGCCTCACTCCACATTCTTCTGCATCTCTTAATTGCACTTTATGGTGCTGGCGTCATGAACACAGGGGCCCAGCCACCAAAGCACCCTAAACAACAAGTACCATCAAGGGCACCTCAACCAACATCTGGCTGGTGTTCCCTGCAACCGAGAGTACCCCAAAGGATTTTGTGCTGTCTTCCCATTCACTGCACGCCAGATCCAAGGGACAATTTAACCGTGAGTACTACTATCCTCGGCACCTCATCACTAGCATGCTCACTCACATCGTCCCCTAGGGTGTTCTGGTCACTGCAAGCTATTCGCTTCTCGCTTCTCGCTTTACCAACACATTGGTACCCTGTACACTAAAACAAACTTCTCTTAGTGCCAGACACATTGCCATATATATAATAGCAGCATACATATGTCACATACTATGCCCTCTAGAAATAAAGTGCCACACACAGTGCCCCTAATGGAAGTACCACACACTCTGTGCCCTCTGTATATAGTGCCTCATGCTCTGTGCCTCCCTATTGAGCCTCCTGCTCTGTGCCCCCTGTTTATAGTGCCTCATGCTCTGTGGCCCCTGTATATAGTGCATCATGCTCTGTGCCCCCCTATAGTGCCTCATGTTCTGTGATGCTCTCTAGTGTCTCATGCTCTGTGCCCCCCTACAGTGCCTGATGCTCTGTGCCTCCCTACAGTGCCTTATATTCTGTGGCCCCCTATTGTGTGCTTCATGCTATAACCATACTCATCTGTCCCTGGTCCTAAGATGTCATATAGCCTCCTCTGCCCAGTTCTGCATCTAAAGAACGTCATGTCTGCCACCTGCGTGACAAAAAAAGCTGTAAATAGCGGGGCAGGGAACTACTGATAACCTGTCTCGACATTCAGTGCCTTTTTGTGATGTATATGGTGTATGTGACGTTCCACAAAGGCACAGACACACCGTCCTACTTCTGAAAATCCCAAGGAGGGAACCATAGTGTAGCTCCACAATAGTTATTCCCTCATAGCACATAAGTGTCATAGCTAGAAGATAGGGATATTTATCATAAATGATATAAAGGAAAACAAGCTCAGTTGCCCATAGCAACCAATCAGATTCCACTTTTCATTTTACAGAGCTCCGTTGGACAAAGAAAGGTTGAATGTTATTGGTCGATATGGGCGACTAAGCCAATTCTACCTAACACCAGTTTTGATAAATCTCCCCATTAGGGACAGATAGATAATAGATATGAGATAGATTGATAGATAAGAGAAATATGGATAGATCGATAGATCGATAGATAGATAGATAGATAGATAGATAGATAGATAAACAGGAAGACAGATAGAGAGACAGCACACACCAATAAGTAAAATTCCCCTCCTATAGACACTGGACCCCTCTTATTCAGCTTGCTCAAGAAGCAGGGTCCCCTTTGCACCATGGCAGTGGAGGCGAAGGGGAGTTCAGAGACAGTCAGGAGGATGAGAAGGACAGAGATGAGGTCAGAAAGGGCTCTCCCTCTTGATAAATCATCATGGCATCAGCCAACCACACAAAACAGGGATTTGTACTGTGCTATGTGTTGTGTCCTCCTCCTCCTCCTGTGCCACGACTGCCTGCTGTGACTAGTGCAATAGGAAAGGGAGGAAGAGGGAATGCAGGATCTAATTCAAAATCCTGCTGGACCTGCAGTATACGGGCACGTTAATACCCGTTTACTACCAATCTGTTATGTTCCTTTAAGTGTTTCATATACTTGCCTGCAGCAATGTGAAGGTTGTCATGTAGGTGTTAGACCACTAGGGGAACTGGTGAGCAGGGATATATATAGGTAGGCCAAGGCAGGCTAGTGTTAGTGCAGACCCTGGAGTCTGTGAAGGCCACATGTCACAGGCCTAAGTAAGTCAGCAGAAGTCAAGCAGAGGCAATCCCTAGAGCAAAAGGTACTGAATGTCAAGAGGAGGTACACTGTCTACTGGAGATTCAAGGATATAAGCCAGAAGTAGGGCATTGGGGCCTTGAAGCATCAATTCCAGTCAGGACAAGTCAGGAAGAAAGTAAGGTTCACCTGCAACTCTAAGTCCTGTTTATTTTACCCTCTGTTATACCTTGCTGGATGTAAGCCTGCTGTGACTGCGACTATACAAAAGTCTATTTTCTGCAACAAGAACTGTTGTAAGAGGTTGCCTGCTGTATTTTCCACTGTTTCAGTAAAGTTGGAATTCTGTTTTCAAGTTACAAGTCTGTACCTCTGTTATTCCTACTATAAATACGGTGTGCCACCGTTTACTGGCACTGGCGTCACGACACATCAGGGACTTAGCCAGAGGCACGTTAAACTACAACACCAAGGGCACCTCACATTCCACCTGGCTGTGTCCCTCAAGAACCCAGAGAGTGCCCCAGAGGAACCGCGTGCCGGCCTCTCCATCACTGGCATTCCCCAGGTTAGTCCTACACATTGCCCTGACTTGGGGATGCTACATTTTGGCGTCACGAACAGGATTCGCACGTTTTACGGACTGTGAGCAAAACGTGAACTTTGTGCCTTAACCATTTTGCCAAGTGACAAAACGCCTGTTTATTTGAAGTGGACTTTGTGGACTTAAAACGTACAAAAAAGTGTCCCTAAAACCTCCATAAAGCGCTGTGCAGTGTTGCGCTATCAAGAGGAAGAAAATCGCCACTTCAAAGTGCATTTTTGTGGACTTTTATGCTGTTTTACTACCGCTGCTTGCTGTCATTGAATTGATGCATCATGGTGCCCAAGATGGCCGCCTGAACTGTGGACTTATCTACTGCGCCACCATTACTCATTGCTGGCGGGAAAACTTAGCGCCGAACTCTGCAGCGTCACCACTTTATTCAAATTTCCCAAGCTGGACTCCACCTACCTTGGACTTGGAAGAACGCAGACGCTGTTCCCCGTCGGAGCAAGTCCGAAGCTCCGCCCCTTCAGCCCGACGTCCTCGCGGGAAGGGACGCTGCGCAAGGGATTCCCGAAGACGTCCTTCCGGATCTCGCGAGATTTGGACCGCCTGCACCGGAGTAAGTACAAACTCCTGGGAGAAATAATTCTACACCGGAGAGGGGTCGCCTGGTTAGTAAGGCCCAAAAGGGGGATACCGGACTCTGTCCATCGATCGCGCTCACCGGCCAGTAACCCCGCCAGCGCGACATCGGACCTGTCGCTACCTCTTAAAGGGACCGCTCAACCAATTAATCTGCACCATGTCGGACTCAGAAGTAGCCGAGCAGCCTGCTCCCAGGGAGCCAGTGGCCACCAACGGTATGGCGCCTGCCAACATGATGCCGCTGACGATGCCATACTACTTTGGGGCTCCATGGTTTCCCCGTTATGCCGGGGAGGCTCATAATTTAAAAGACTTCCAAGACAAAATCCTGGCTCTGTTCCGGCTCTATCCTATTAACCCGGAGCAGCAAATGGAGATTCTGTTAGCTCAGTTGGAAGGAGCGGCCCGTCGAGAAGTCATGTCCTGGCCCAGTTCTGAGAGGAGTACCATAGAGCAGATCTTTGACCGCCTCAGCACTAACTTTGAAGTCAGGACGGTGTCTGAAATAAAGATGCGCTTCTTCAGTAAGAAACAAAAGCCTGGTGAGTCACTCCGTGATTTTGCTTTATCCCTCCAAGAGGCCTGGAGGGCCGTCATTCATATAGACCCTAGAGAGGTTGACACCCAGGATCAAACTCTGAGAGAGCAATTTATTGCGGGTGTGAATAGCGAATCTTTAAAAACACAATTGAAAATGTTGTCGGCTCAGCACCCTAACAGTATTTTCCTGGACTTTAAAGAACTGGCCATCAGTATTCTGGGACAACATTTACCAACGGAACCAGTGGCCCATCCCGAGCCTCCTGTCCGTAAACCTAAGCTGACGGATACCAGCCTGCCAGGGGCCAGCCAAGCCGCCCAGACTCCAGTTCCTGATACAGTAGCTGCTCTGATGGAACAGGTCAATTACCTCACTAAGAGCCTGGAAAAAGTCTGCAGGAAACTGGAAGAGTGGGAGAAACCCTTAATGCTGGAAGATGAACTCCTTTTGCCTCAAAAGCCTGGCCCCCCTGCGTATCAAGAAGTTTATCCCAGAGATCCTGGAAGACGCTCAAGTGACCGGTTTAGGAACCGCAAGCGGCCTTCCTGTAATTACTGCAAGAAGTTGGGTCATACTGAATCTACTTGCTGGCAGTTAAACGGGTCACCCTCGAGGCTGAGGACCGCCCCTCGGGAGGTAGAACAACAGGTCCAAGGGATCCAAACTGGATGCCCTGTTATGTGGGGTCCCGTCCCAAAATAAACGTCCGGATCAATGGAGTGCCTTTTGAAGCGTTGCTGGACACTGGATCTCAAGTCACCACTATTCAGCAGTCCACCTTTAATCAGTTCTGGAGTTCCAGCCTGCTTACCCAGCCACCTGAGTCCTGGTTGGAGATAATTGCAAGCAATGGTAAACCCATAAAAGTCCATGGATACTGGGAACCCACGCTCCAGGTGGGTGAAGCCACTTTACCACAGCAAGGAGTGATCGTGGTACAAACCGGGGATAAAGGGGTCACCCTGTGATTGTTGGGACTAATGTTTTCAAAAATTGCTACCCTGAGGTACTTGAAGCTCTCCATCAGTCCCTGCCTGCAGCTTCCTCTGCCTCCAAGAAGGTCCTTCAAAAGACTATCAGCGTACTGTGTGCTCAGCAGAGGTTTGCAAATGAAAAAGGAGAGATCTGCACCGCCAGGATTCGTGATAATAGACCAGTGACTCTACCTCCAAACTCCCAAACCCTCCTGTGGTGCCGTGCTGTCCTGGGAGTCCAGGGCCAAGACTATCCGGCCCTGGTGGAACCTGTCCAGATGGAGAACTACCCATATGTGAGAGCTGCCAAGTGCCTGGCGACCGTCTCCCAAGGTAAAGTACCTGTCCGTCTGATTAACCTCAGCGATCATCCTGCTGTGCTTACTAAGCACTGTCCTGTTGCCCAGCTTTCCCAGGTATCCTTCCAGGACGTCATCCGCCTGCCTGTCACCGAGAAGCCATCAGCTGCCACTCGAGGACCTCTTCCTGCGGACGACTCTCCAGTGCCCTGGTGGAAGGAACTCCATGTCGGGGACGAAGCTACCCCGCAACATCAACTAGAGGGACTCCTGAACCTAGTAAAGCAACACCATCAAGCCTTCAGTAAGCATGCAACGGACTATGGAGAGGTCAGTGTCATCCAACACACCATACCCACTGGCTCTCATCCTCCCATTAAAGAGAGGTATAGACCCATACCACCAACTTCATACCAAACTGTTAAAGAGATGATCCAAGAAATGAAAGACTCAAACGTAATCCGGGACAGTCGTAGTCCCTGGGCTGCCCCCTGGTTTTAGTAAAAAAGAAAGATGGTGGCATCCGGTTTTGTGTAGACTATAGAAAGATAAATCAGATCACTCACAAAGATGCTTACCCATTGCCACGTATTGAGGAGTCTCTAACTGCTCTAGGCTCCTCCGCCTATTTCTCCACCTTAGATTTAACCAGCGGATATTGGCAAGTGCCCATGGCCCCTGAAGATAGGGAAAAGACTGCTTTCACCACCCCTATGGGCCTGTTTGAATTTAATTGCATGCCATTTGGACTGTGTAATGCCCCCGGGACCTTTCAAAGATTAATGGAGCGGTGCTTAGGCCATAAGAACTTTGAGACAGTGCTGCTGTACCTGGATGACGTTATCATCTATTCTAAAACGTATGAGGACCATTTAAAGCATTTAGCTGAGGTGTTTGAAATCCTTATTAAATACGGCCTCATGATTAAACCGTCCAAATGTCACCTGCTGAAACCTGCTGTAAAATACTTGGGACATGTTGTAAGCGCAGAGGGGGTCCAGCCTGATCCTGATAAGTTGGCTGCTGTCCGAAATTGGCCGGTCCCCACTACAGTGAAGGAAGTGAGGAGTTTCCTTAGCTTCGCTGGCTACTACCGGCGCTTTATCCCCCACTTCGCTCAAATAGCGGATCCAATCCAGGAACTCCTGAGGGGGCAACCAAAAAAGAGCCCAAAGACTCCTGTCCCCATTGAATGGAATGAAGAGAGGGAGGTTGCGTTTCAGTTATTAAAGAAGAAGTTGACTGAACCTCCTGTGCTGGGGTACCCAGATTACAGTAAGCCATTTCACCTTTACACAGATGCCAGTAAGAAAGGTCTGGGAGCAGTGCTGGCTCAAGTGCAAGAAGGGAAAGAGAGGGTGATAGCTTACGCCAGCCGGTCCTTAAAGGGAGCTGAAAAGAATGATCAGAATTATAGCTCTTTCAAATTAGAGTTTCTGGCCTTAGTGTGGGCGGTAACAGAAAAATTCAAAGACTATTTGGCTGCCACTCCATTTATTGCCTTCACTGATAATAATCCTCTGGCCCACCTGAATACCGCTAAACTGGGGGCCTTAGAACAGAGATGGGCCTCCCGCCTTGCTAATTACGACTTCACTGTAAAATACCGGGCTGGCCGTTCAAACGATAATGCTGATGCCCTGTCAAGGCTCCCCACTGAAATAGCACCAGATGACAAACGGGATGCCTGGGAAGATGTGGAGATGCCAGCATTTTATAACAGGTTTGCTCAACAGGACCAAGCTCAAGCTGCCAACAGTGGAACCTCTGACCCTCCATCCTTTGATAAGCCTGCATCCAGAGAAGAAAGGTGGATTAAGTTGCAATCAGAGAGTAGAGTTCTCGGTGAACTGCTGGACTTCTTCATCAGTGGCAGAACCCCTGAAAGAATTCGGCGAAAGACCGCAGACCCAGAACTCATCAAATTGTGGAGGCAACGTCAACAACTGTTCCTTCGAAAAGGCCTGTTGCTGCGACGAAGCCTGGATCCAGTGTCAAATGACAGAGTGCATCAGATCCTCATCCCACGTCGTGATGCAGGTATGGTTTTAGAAATGTATCATGACAGGTCTGGACATTTTGGGGTTCAAAAGACTGAGGCCACTGTCCGTAGGCGGTTCTACTGGGTTGGAATCAGAGAGGACATTGAGAAGTGGTGTCGGGAATGTACAGCCTGTGCCCTAAAGAGAGGTGAACATCATGATCAGAGAGCACCGCTGCACCCTATTATAAGTACCGCCCCTCTTGAACTGGTTGCTATTGATCACGTAAAGTTAGAGCCCAGTCACTCAGGGTATGCCTATTGTAGTGTACGGGAGCTGTAATGCCCGTCACTACAGAAGGGTCACTGGTGTGCTGTCGTTTCCCCTTTATTTATGGGGAGGTTGGTATAAAATAATCTTCAGATGTAATGTAATGCTATGCACTTCCCTGTTACTGTGAGTATTGCATGTACAGGCCTGCTAGGGATTTCATTCCAGCTCTAGTCACTAGAGGGAGCTAGGGAGCCCTAGGTTATATAAGGCCCAGTCAGGGAAGGCACAGGCAGTCTAAGCTCAGGCCCTGAGCCTGTAGCAGTTGAAGCCCAGGCCTTGTGCCTGCAAGGTTAAGCCCAGGCCATGAGCCTGTGAAGGTGTCCAGAGTTCAGGCCCTGCGCCTGTTTAAGTCAGCCCAGGCCCTATAGCCTGAGAGGGTCCAGCCTAGGAAGATTCATTCCCTGGGAGGAGCAGTCCAGACCCTAGGACTAGTGGAGATGTGTTGCCTCCTTAGTCGAGCTGCAAACAGGAGAAGGATTCCAGCAGGAGCATTTCTGGTCACCAGCCTGAGGAGCTGAAGGAAGGCAGAGCAGCAACAGAGAAAGCAAGAGGTACTATATACCAGAGGAGGTACTTAATCTAATCCCAAGGATATACGCCAGATTGAGGGCATTGGGGCCTTGGAAGAAAGTGTCTACATTTCCAGGATCAGACAGGTAGAGAGTGCAAGCCGCCTGTACTGTGAGAGTCCTGTGTGTTAACCCTCTGTGATCACCTTGCTATGTCAGAGACTGCCATATGTACTGTAACCTGTAACTTACTGAAACCAACCGTCTTCAAAGGAACTGCGCTTCCATCTATGTCCGTGTATGATGGCCATCAAGTCCTTCAGTAAAGTTAAAGTTCTGTTTTATCATAAAGTGGTTCCTCAGTTATTCCTACTATCAGCAAACGGTGTGCCACCGTTAATTGGCACTGGCGTCACGAAACACCAGGGACTCAGCCATAGGCACGTTAAACTACAACACCAAGGGCACCTCACATTCCACCTGGCTGTGTCCCTCAAGAACCCAGAGAGTGCCCCAGAGGAACAGCGTGCCGGCCTCTCCATCACTGGCATTCCCCAGGTGAGTCCCACACATTGCTCTGACTTGGGGATGCTACATTTTGGCGTCACGAACAGGATACGCACGTTTTACGGACTGTGAGCAAAAACGTGAACTTTGTGCCTTAACCAGTTTGCCAAGTGACAAAACGCCTGTTTATTTGAAGTAAACTTTGCGGACCTTAAACGTACAGAAAAGTGTCCCAAAAACCTCCAGAAAGCGCTGTGCAGTGTTGCGCTATCAAGAGGAAGAAAATCGCCACTTCAAAGTGCATTTCTGTGGATTTTTATGCTGTTTTACTACCGCGGCTTGCTGTCAGTGAATAGCCGCATCATGGCGCCCAAGATGGCCGCCGGCGCCATTGGACTTCTTCATGCGCCATCACTATCCTCAGTGGCGCGAAAATTTGGCGCCAAAACCCTCCAGGAGGGAGGAGAAAACTGCCCTGGGATTCCGCCCACCTTGATGGATTATAATGTGGCCGCCTACCCTATTGCGTTATACCTAGGGGGCGGGCCTGTGACCAGGAGAGATCTGCCCAGCCCGAGGGAGGAGTCTGTGAGTAAGCTGAAAGAGGCTGGTGAGAAGATGGCGGCGCCGGACGCAGGCATGCCCGAGCCAGAGCCCATAGGAGAGTGGGGCGCCACACCACCAGACTCCCCTGCACCGGAGACCTGGGACCCTCCAGCCTGGACCACCGGACCGGAAGAAGACTCACCGGACCGAGATGTAACCTGTCATCGGCACCCGCAATGGCCGACACTGATGGCGGAGCTGCAGGCTGCGGTTGCGCACAAGACTACCGCCCGGAAGAAGCGGTTTGAAGAGCTGGCGAAGTCAATCCAGGAGGACCCGTTCGAGGGTAAGCCGCAATTAGAAGCCGCCTGCTTCCTCCTCAGATAGTGAGCCAGAAGAGTATGACACTTACCTGTGAGCAGGCCTGCTAGGCCATGCTTCATCTCACAGGAGTGCCAGAATGTGTTGTAGGAGCTGTCCCATATTGTTGACAGGCTGGTGGAGCTTGCTGCCAGTTCCCCACGGCCGGTGGCGTTTTTGTGAAGATAAGTTGCCACTGTGGAACCACTGCTCCCAGCCTGCCCTGTTTGGTTTCCGGGACATCCTGTCTGCTTTGATAAAACAATCTCAATCCAAGTTGTGCTTTTATTTGCACCTTTTCCCCTTTTAACCCCCATTTCAGGTTGAAAGGGAATTTTATGTCAGCACTTTTAGGGTACGCAAGACTTGCCAGGATAACATGGCCCTGGTATTGTCAGAGTCCTGTGATGTCAATAGTATGTGTATTGCTGACCGTATTTATTGCAGGTTTTATATTCAAGTCTATGTGCCCAGAGATGGACTCCCCATGTGCGAGCCTCTGTGATCTTTATTTCCATGGACTCCCTGCGAGTGAGCCAAAATTTATAATGTTTTATTATGGACTTATATAATGTCATGGACTATCCTGGTTCATTAACATCCGCTGTGCCAGGTCAGCGCCCCAGTTCCATTCACTATCCTGAGAGAAGAGAACGACGCCCCTTGTCACCGCACTTCACCCTTGCCAGCTGGACCTGATATGAATATCTATGCAGATGATGCTGATATATATGAATATGTATGCCTGCATGTCCTTTTTGTATTTCAGGTGAAAAATTCCAGTTGGGCGGGCCCTGATGGAGTACGAGGTCGTACTCAGCTTAAAGCAGCGGGGTATGTAGTGTACGGGAGCTGTAATGCCCGTCACTACAGAAGGGTCACTGGTGTGCTGTCGTTTCCCCTTTATTTATGGGGAGGTTGGTATAAAATAATCTTCAGATGTAATGTAATGCTATGCACTTCCCTGTTACTGTGAGTATTGCATGTACAGGCCTGCTAGGGATTTCATTCCAGCTCTAGTCACTAGAGGGAGCTAGGGAGCCCTAGGTTATATAAGGCCCAGTCAGGGAAGGCACAGGCAGTCTAAGCTCAGGCCCTGAGCCTGTAGCAGTTGAAGCCCAGGCCTTGTGCCTGCAAGGTTAAGCCCAGGCCATGAGCCTGTGAAGGTGTCCAGAGTTCAGGCCCTGCGCCTGTTTAAGTCAGCCCAGGCCCTATAGCCTGAGAGGGTCCAGCCTAGGAAGATTCATGACGGGTGTATTGGTTATGCGTCGGGCGCCCCTTTCATCCACTTACCTGTTCCACCTAGCATAACTCCCGCCTCCCCCCACACCATTGCATCCCAACCTCTCTTGCCCCCAACCCATACAAGACACGGACACCAGTTGGAATGTAATGGCCACAGCAGCCTTTTATTTATATAAATATAACAATAAATAACCGTCAATAACCATAAATAACAATAAATAACCATAACGACAACCCGGTGGGGAGGTCCTTGGAGCCCCAGAAAACCCCCACGAGCTGCCGGACCGGGGATGAGCCATCTTGCCTCCAGCCGTTACCCCCAGCTCGGTGGCACCATAGAATGGCCCCCTCTCAGTCCGCCACCACAGCTCGCCCACCATGGGAGTCCAGCCCCAACCGTGGGGCCCCCAATGTCCTCAAGCTCCACACGAACCAACTCCAAGGAACCCCCACCCCGCCGCCGCCGTGACAAGAGTAACATCGCCCCCACCTGCGCCATGGACCCCCAATCCCTAGAACCAAAGGGAGGGCGGGTGGGAGCTTTTCCTGCACAAAATGGCTACCCTGTCCCTTCCTACACCTACTCTACTCCCCTCACTCCTCCTCCTCCTACGAACTGACCAATCCCTAACTTCCTACCTTCCACTCACTCCTCTTTCACCCCCCCCACCAATCCACAATTCTCTCCCTGGGCTCCCTAACCAAACCCCCGTCATGGGGGCCTCCCCTAAAGAGTCCGGCCATTGCTTGACGGGTGTATTGGTTATGCGTCGGGCGCCCTTTCATCCACTTACCTGTTCCACCTAGCATAACTCCCGCCTCCCCACACCATTGCATCCCAACCTCTCTTGCCCCCAACCCATACAAGACACGGACACCAGTTGGAATGTAATGGCCACAGCAGCCTTTTATTTATATAAATATAACAATAAATAACCGTCAATAACCATAAATAACAATAAATAACCATAACGACAACCCGGTGGGGAGGTCCTTGGAGCCCCAGAAAACCCCCACGAGCTGCCGGACCGGGGATTAGCCATCTTGCCTCCAGCCGTTACCCCCAGCTCGGTGGCACCATAGAATGGCCCCCTCTCAGTCCGCCACCACAGCTCGCCCACCATGGGAGTCCAGCCCCAACCGTGGGGCCCCCCCAATGTCCTCAAGCTCCACACGAACCAACTCCAAGGAACCCCCCCACCCCGCCACAACGCGCAG
Organism: Bufotes viridis; assembly: GCA_033119425.1. Taxonomy (NCBI): domain Eukaryota; kingdom Metazoa; phylum Chordata; class Amphibia; order Anura; family Bufonidae; genus Bufotes; species Bufotes viridis. The sequence continues at coordinate 8,482 of JAKVIS010002217.1, read as the reverse complement.
ATTTGACACCTCAACTCTGCGCGTTCCTCCACAAACGCAGGGCAACCTCAATTCCTTCCTGAAGTGCCAAACTCCACATGTCCAGCCCTACGGCGTTCAGATGCACCCCATCCGACCGCCAGAAGGCCCCAACCCCGCTCTCCAACTCCCTATGCCTGACCACTACCGCCCCGTTCCTGGCCATGAAACGCCCCACCGCCCGATTGACCTTAACCCGGGCCTTATTCACTGCCTCCACTGAGCGGGCCTCCCTCCAAACCCGCCTCGGAACGATATCCGACCAGACTGTCACCAAACCCGGGAACAGCGACCACAACCGCAACATATCCGATTTAATATCCCGCACCAGCTCTCTAATAGGCCTCGCCGCCAAATCGTTCCCCCCCGCGTGAATCAGCAACACATCCGGCGCCCTGTCCAACCTCACGAACCGGTGCACCTCAGGCAACACACCCCTCCAAACCATGCCCCTACGCCCCAACCATCTCACCACTGCCGCTGCCCGATCAAAGCCAAGCTGCTGACCGTCCGGCCGAACCGCTGCCCGAACGGCCCCCCAGCTGACATAAGAATGCCCGAGTATCCACACCAAGGCCGGCCTCGAATCTGAAATGAGAAAAATACAAACACCAGCACCACCATTAACCAACAAACTACCAAAACTCTACCCTTTACACCGTAAAATCACAACCGATCCAAACGAATATAAGACCGAAACGCACCGACTCCCAGCGCCCGATCCGCTTGATGACCTCCTCGCCCAAACCTAACCGTGCCGCTCGGTGGCCGCACCAATTCTAAAGGAGTGGCTGGAATAACCCGTGCTATCCAACCCCAAACCGTCCAGGCAACGTCGAAACACTGCTGAAAACTGGTAACGGGACAAAAGGAACCGTCCGCATGTACCAATAAGGGAGCTACCCCGCCACGGTCCCCAAACCATATTCCTGAAGGCACCGAACCGGACACATCCCACAACCCTCAACTTGAAATAAAACCACTCTCTTCCCCGCCCTTCCGGATCAGTTTTTGAACGTCGAATCACAAACTCAACCCTGTCCGGAAACAAATCCACGTCATCCCGCAAAAGTCCCCCCACCGTACGCACCGACGGACAAACCAGTTCCCCTAAGCGCAGGGCCCCAAAAAAACGCCAAGGAAAAAGCCAAACGGAACAACCCCACCTCCCAAGTCGAATTACACACCTCGCCAATTGACCACCCAAATCCAACAACAGAGAAAATGACACCGGCCTCCTGGAATCTTCCCTAGCTTGAAGCCTACGCCACCCCCTCAACGCCTGGACCACTAGAAACGACTTGGTGACATCCTCAACCGCCTCAAACGGAACCCAAACGCCAAACCCGCCATGTAGCCGCTAATCTTGCTCACCGACCAACCCTCCTCCTTACACTGGCCCAAGAACATCAACAGCGCCAGCTCCAAATCCTCAGGCCCAACCCCAAGCTACCACACCAAGCCTCCCAACAAGCCCAAGCCCTCCCATACAAAGCCCACGTACCGGGCGCCAAGGAAGCCTGGATGAGCCCCGTCACCGATCCTCCAACAGATCCCACAAACATGTCGGACAGTCCAGCCCCGCCACGCCCGCCCCGGAGCCAGTCGCCGGAAACGCTCCCACTGCGAACGAGAAAGGGCATCAGCAATACAGTTGTCAACACCCGGCACATGCACCGCCACCACCCAAGCATTGAGCGACAAACACTCTAACACTAAGCGCTGCAGGAGCCGTACCACCAATGGGGATGAAGCTGACAATCCATTAATCGCCTGAACCACCCCCAAATTGTCACAGTGAAAGCGCACCTTCCTATCCCGAAAACGTTCCCCCACAACAAAATTGCCAAAACAATTGGAAACAGCTCCAACAAAGCCAAGTTCCGCACCCAACCACGTTCCACCCACGAGACCGGCCACGTGCCCGCACACCACTGACCACCACAAAACGCCCGAAACCCGAACCCCGGCCGCATCCGTAAACAACTCAAAGTCAAATGCATCAACTGCCCCCCATGAACAGCGAGCGACCGTTGTAACGGTCCAAAAAGGAGCTCCAGACCTGTAAGTCCGCTCGCAAATCCCTCCCCAACCGAATATAATGATGCGGGGCCTGTACCCCGCAGTCGCCCTCGCCAAACGCCTGCAAAACACCCTCCCCATGGGCATGATCCTGCACGCGAAATTGAGTTTTCCAAGCAACGACTGAAGCTCCCTCAATTGCAACTTCTTAACCCGCAGTGCTTTCACCACCACCCCTTTCAAGTCCTCCAATTTGTCCACCGGCAACCTACACTCCATTCTAACCGAATCGATCACGATCCCCAAAAACTCAATTCCGTCACCGGGCCCACTGTCTTCTCAGCCGCCAAAGGGACCCCAAACGCATGAAACAATGAACGCAACGTCTCCAATAACAACGCACAAACCTGCGACCCAGGGGGCCCAATGCACAGGAAATCATCCAAGTAATGAATCAACGATTCACAACCAGACGAGTCCACCACCGCCCATTCCAAAAAGAACTAAATGTCTCAAAATAGGCGCAAGACAAAGAGCAACCCATGGGCAAGCAACGGTCAACAAAAACCCCCGTCCCAAAAACACCCTAACAAATGGTGACAATCTGGGTGGACCGGCAGCAACCTGAACGCCGCCTCGATGTCCACCTTCGCCAGCAACGCACCGTCCCCAAAACGTTTTACCCACGCCACCGCCGCGTCAAAAGACGTGTAAACCACCGAACAGAGCTCAGGGTCAATCCCGTCGTTAACTGAAGAACCCCTTGGAAAGGACAAAAGGTGGATGAGGCGAAATTTATTCGCCTCCTTCTTGGGAACCACCCCCAGAGGCGACACCCGTAAATCTGAAAACGGCGGTACCTTAAACGGGCCCGCCATCCTCCCTAGCGCCACCTCCTTACCCAGCTTGTCTGCCACCACCTCTGGGTGCTCCCTGGCCGACCTCAAATTCTTTTTTTAATAAAACCGCACTCCCCGGCACGTGTGGGATCCAAAAACCCTCCGAAAACCCAGCCCGAAGCAACTCAGCCGCCACCCTATCCGGATACCTATCGAGATAAGGCCCCATCCTTTCCAGACGAACTGGCGTCACCCCTTTGCTATTACCCTCGCCCCTCTTGGCCGCCCCGAAAACAGCGAACCGCCCCATGATTTCCCCACAACCGGAGCATTCGTGCTTAAACTTGCACTTAACTCCGAACCTACAGCTCCCTCATTAAAGGCAAAACACAATCCCTTTGCCGCTGCGGTCGTCGTGCTAACTGTCCCCACGGCACCCCCTCCCCGAAAGGGCTGCCCCGAACGAACGGGCGCTGTGACTTTTAGCCACAAGGCAATGTCCTTGTGGTCCCACCGTATCTCAGGGCGCACTGCCTTACGCTGCCGGAATTGCTCGTCGTACCGGAGCCACGCCACACCCCGTAAACCCGATACGCTTCCCCAATAGCGTCCAAGTAACAAAATAACGCCGAACAATTCTCCGGCGCCTTCTCCCTATCACGCTGGCCAAAATAGCGAACGCCTGCAACCAATTGGCAAACGTACGCGGTATTAACCGATATCGCCGTTTTCATCTTCTTCCTTTTTCCCTCCTCCTTACGCGCCCTATCCAGACTAAACCTTTCCAGGGGAAGCAGAGAAAATATCTCCACGTACTCCCCTTTCCATATCCGCTCCCGTACCTCTGGTTTCAAGTGGGCCCCCAGTGGCCCCTCAAAACACACATAAACCTCGCCTTTCGCCCTGTCATCTAACTGTTCAGACGCCACCTCCGCTCCATCCCCAGCCTGCGCCTGCACCGACACCCCAACACTCGGCGAGACCCTCCGCTGCTCCCCGCCGACCCAGAACCACCCGCCGCCCCGGCACCCCCAAGCCTGTAGTGGCGACGATCCCCCACACCCCAGCCGGCAACCAAGCTCGCCAAACCCCCAAAAACTGTCCCAAACCCCTGCCTAAGTCTGATTGGGACCCGGCCCCCCGGACCCCAAGCCCTGCACCAACTGAACTAACGGTCCCCATGCAAGCTCACCTGGCTGCCTGGGTGCTGTGTCCCCAGCAGCCGCGAATCCGGACTCCGGACGTCCACTCCTCTGGGCCGCGATGTCGTCCTGTTGCCCCCTGGAAAGGCCCAGACCAGGGGCAACGCAGTCCACGATGCTGCTCCGGGGCTGGAAGGCCCCACCTTCACCCTGCCTCCTGGCAGGGCACGAACCGGAGATAGAGGGGTCAGGAACCTCCACCTCTTCACCCTGTCCCCTGACCCGGCCCTGGCCAGAGACGTTGGGGCCTGCTTCACCACCGCTCCCTGGCATGGGGGCGGGGCCATCGCCTGCTTCCTCCATCGGGGGCCTGCTGCCGCCGCCTTCCACAACGGCCGCAGCCCCGCACCGCCGCGGATACCTGCCACGAGGGGGCCGCCTCCCTGCCAGGGGTTAGGAGACGCCCGCCGCACCAGGTCCCGATCCCCGCCGCGACCGTCGCAATCCTGAGATGGCCGGGACCGGCCACCTCCCGGGCTCCGCCTACATGGTGGATTCCTCCCACGCCGGGGCCTGTTAGACGGAGCTGGCACCTCAGGCTCCCGGCGTGGAGGGTCCTCGGAAGGGCTCCGCATCCGGCGCTGAGCCCGAGGGGGAAGAGGAAGGGCTGAGCGCGCCGGCGGCCTAGCCCGCCGCGGCCGGACCGCCCGTGGCTGAGGCAGAGCAGGAGCCTCAGCCGCCCCTGCAGCAACAACTGGACCTGCTCCTGCGCCCAAGCAGTGCCCCGCACCTCCGCTACCGCTCTCAACTCCTGGATCGCCGCCTCCAAGCGCTCCATGATCGCAGGTACCGCCAGCTAGCTTTTCCTGCACAAAATGGCTACCCTGTCCCTTCCTACACCTACTCTACTCCCCTCACTCCTCCTCCTCCTACGAACTGACCAATCCCTAACTTCCTACCTTCCACTCACTCCTCTTTCACCCCCCACCAATCCACAATTCTCTCCCTGGGCTCCCTAACCAAACCCCCGTCATGGGGGCCTCCCCTAAAGAGTCCGGCCATTGCTTTCCCTGGGAGGAGCAGTCCAGACCCTAGGACTAGTGGAGATGTGTTGCCTCCTTAGTCGAGCTGCAAACAGGAGAAGGATTCCAGCAGGAGCATTTCTGGTCACCAGCCTGAGGAGCTGAAGGAAGGCAGAGCAGCAACAGAGAAAGCAAGAGGTACTATATACCAGAGGAGGTACTTAATCTAATCCCAAGGATATACGCCAGATTGAGGGCATTGGGGCCTTGGAAGAAAGTGTCTACATTTCCAGGATCAGACAGGTAGAGAGTGCAAGCCGCCTGTACTGTGAGAGTCCTGTGTGTTGACCCTCTGTGATCACCTTGCTATGTCAGAGACTGCCATATGTACTGTAACCTGTAACTTACTGAAACCAACCGTCTTCAAAGGAACTGCGCTTCCATCTATGTCCGTGTATGATAACCATCAAGTACTTCAGTAAAGTTAAAGTTCTGTTTTATCATAAAGTGGTTCCTCAGTTATTCCTACTATCAGCAAACGGTGTGCCACCGTTAATTGGCACTGGCGTCACGAAACACCAGGGACTCAGCCATAGGCACGTTAAACTACAACACCAAGGGCACCTCACATTCCACCTGGCTGTGTCCCTCAAGAACCCAGAGAGTGCCCCAGAGGAACAGCGTGCCGGCCTCTCCATCACTGGCATTCCCCAGGTGAGTCCCACACATTGCTCTGACTTGGGGATGCTACACTATGCTATGACTATTATTGACCATTTCACTAAGTTTGCCGTAGCAGTGCCTGTGAAGGACCTGACAGCCAAGACGACCGCTGAATTGTTCTGGAAACACTTCCTCCTGCCTTACGGCTGCCCAGAAAAGATCCTCACCGACCAGGGGTCTGCGTTTGAATCTCATCTGTTCCAGGAGCTGTGCCGACTACACAATTGCCAAAAGGTCCGGACCACGGCCTATCATCCACAAGGTAATGGACTCTGTGAAAAGATGAATCAGACCTTGATTGAAATGTTGAGAGCCGTGCCTCCTGAGACCAGAGGAGATTGGCCTAACCTGTTACCACAGCTCATGTATACGTACAATAATACTATCCATTGTTCCACTGGATACACTCCTTTCTACCTGTTGTTTGGGCGTCAGGGTAAATTGCCTGCGGACCATTCCCTGGATGTACAAGTGCTGGATGATATTAATCCCCTGCCTAAAACTGACTGGGTAACGGAACATCAAAGGCGTTTGCTTAATGCCAAAGAAATTGTCCAGGAGCGCATGGAAGGTGCCCGGGAGCGACAACAAAAAGACTATGATGTGGTGGCCCATGCAGAGCCCTTGGCTGTGGGGGATACCGTGTGGTTAAAGAACAATCACCGCACCAGTAAGTTGGACAGTGAATGGGAGAGGACTCCCTATCTTGTGTCTGCCATCCCTAATGCTGAAACCCATACCTATGAGATCACCAGGGAGGGTAAGGGTCCCCAAATTGTTCACAGAAACCGCCTAAAAATCTGCAGTGACAAGGAGGCTGTTGTTGGAGATTCCGGATCCGAGTTTTCTGAGTCAGATTCCATTGCTCGGCCTGCTGAATCTATGCAGGCCATAGCGGATTTGCTGAATGATCCTGAGCCGCTCCACTGGTTCCTTACACCCTGGTTAAACTTTGGGGTGCCTGCCCCGGCACCGGCTGAACCTGCAATCGTAGCAGGCCCCGCTCAGGGTGCTACTGAAAGGGGTCCCACTGACGTGGATCCTTCTTGTCCCCCTGTGCCCGGACAAGAGGAGACCTTGGTTCTAAGGAGGTCTACCCGGTCTACAAGGGGGCGCTTACCAGTACGTTTTGAAAACTATGACTGTACTGGAAGTGTTTCCCGACAGGAAACCTCTGTGTGAGCATCATTCTTTTTAAGTTTGCGCCCAGAGATGGACTTCCTATGTGTGAGCCTCTGAGATGTTGCTTTTATTATGGACTCATTCATTGTCATGGACTATCCTGGTAATTCCTAACATCCGCTGTGCCAGGTCAGCGCCCCAGTTCCACTCTTTATCCTGAAGAGAGAGAGAGACGCCCCTTGTCACCGCGCTCCACCTTTTCCAGCTGGACCTGATATGATTACTTATGCAGATGTCATTTATATGTGTCTATGTATGCCTGCATGTTTCCTTTTGTCTTTCAGGAGAAGAATCCAGCTGGGTGGGCCCCTGTGGGAGTACGAGGTCGTACTCAGTTTAAAGTCGTGGGGTATGCAGTATACGGGCACGTTAATACCCGTTTACTACCAATCTGTTATGTTCCTTTAAGTGTTTCATATACTTGCCTGCAGCAATGTGAAGGTTGTCATGTAGGTGTTAGACCACTAGGGGAACTGGTGAGCAGGGATATATATAGGTAGGCCAAGGCAGGCTAGTGTTAGTGCAGACCCTGGAGTCTGTGAAGGCCACATGTCACAGGCCTAAGTAAGTCAGCAGAAGTCAAGCAGAGGCAATCCCTAGAGCAAAAGGTACTGAATGTCAAGAGGAGGTACACTGTCTACTGGAGATTCAAGGATATAAGCCAGAAGTAGGGCATTGGGGCCTTGAAGCATCAATTCCAGTCAGGACAAGTCAGGAAGAAAGTAAGGTTCACCTGCAACTCTAAGTCCTGTTTATTTTACCCTCTGTTATACCTTGCTGGATGTAAGCCTGCTGTGACTGCGACTATACAAAAGTCTATTTTCTGCAACAAGAACTGTTGTAAGAGGTTGCCTGCTGTATTTTCCACTGTTTCAGTAAAGTTGGAATTCTGTTTTCAAGTTACAAGTCTGTACCTCTGTTATTCCTACTATAAATACGGTGTGCCACCGTTTACTGGCACTGGCGTCACGACACATCAGGGACTTAGCCAGAGGCACGTTAAACTACAACACCAAGGGCACCTCACATTCCACCTGGCTGTGTCCCTCAAGAACCCAGAGAGTGCCCCAGAGGAACCGCGTGCCGGCCTCTCCATCACTGGCATTCCCCAGGTTAGTCCTACACATTGCCCTGACTTGGGGATGCTACAGACCATGTATGAGGAAACATGTATGGGGCGCTCTGCCTCCTCTTGCATTGCTGCCCCCACTGCCATACTGAAGGTTTCTCAGAGCTCAGGGGCAGGAGACAGGCAGGATGCTGTACCTCACATGCAGAGATTTCTGCCGCTCACCATGTGCTTCTGCAGCGTCCCACATTTGTGTGAAAGGGACACTTTAAACATCTGTGTATTTATATATTTATTTGCAATGTTTGGTATTTCCTATTTATCAGACTGGCAATGTCATTTCACCCTTTCCTCCCTAGGTGGTGCTGGCGACACTTATTTATATAGCTTGGGGAGTGTTAGAACAAGAAGTAGATATACACAGTGCTTCAGAGTAGAGTGAAGAGGAGAGGAGTATGTATGGAG
>JAKVIS010002216.1:0-25031 GCA_033119425.1 Bufotes viridis | reverse complement strand
TTTGGGTTTCTCTATTATACATAATAAAGCTTTATCACTAGAGGTGGGAGCAGCATCCTAGCGATATGCCATCAATGCCCCCTAACTCGCACAGCATAGCCTGGGTACAGCTGTATCCACTTCTCAGCTCACAGCAGGGCAAGCTATGTACACGTTTGATGCTAGAGTTAAAATTTTATTATGCTAGCCTGCTGTGGGGCTGGTAAAGTAATAAATCTCACCTTCATCTGCCCCTCTGATCCAGTGCTGCTGCTCCTTTCATCTTCTCCAGACCGCAGCCAGTGAGATTATTGTAGCTGTAGCATTGACGTCCCGTATACTGCTGCATCCAATAAGTGGCCTCAACAGTGTACGGTCCGAGACCACTGATTGGCTGCAGCGGTAAATAGGACTTCACCACTGTAGCCACAACAATATCCAACTGTCTGCAGTAGGTGGAAGAGGAAGGAGCAGCAGCGATGTATCAAAGGGGCTGGTGAAGATGAGGTATTTTATTATTTTACCAGCCCCACAACAGATCAGTATAAAGAAATATTTAAAGAGGACCTCTCACCTCTCTTGACATGACCGTTTTAGTGACTACTTGCATTCCCCATGTAATACCAATTCTGGAGGATCCACTTTTATGACTATGATTTTCCATTTCTGGTAGAAGTTTACAAATACATTGCCAGCAGTCTGCAGTAAAGGTACTGCTGGGTGTTACCAGTAGAGGGCGTGTCTAAACCTGTCCAATCAGTGCTACAGATGTCAGACTGTACAGGGACACACCCCCAATCTGGCAACACTCATCTGTACCTTTACTGCAAGCTGCTTGCAATTCATTGAATAGTAAGAGCCAACTTCTAACAGAAAAAACAAAGGAATGGACCATCACAGAGCAGTAAGAATAGATGCTCTAGAATCGTTATTAAATGGGGAATGCAAGTAGTTACTAAAATAGACATGTCAGGAGAGGCGACAGCTCCTCTGTAACTCTGACAACCCCGTTAAGCAATATCTTCATAAAATTGGAAAACCCCTTTCAATATTCCCATTTATGATGCATGGATGTTACAGATAAAGTGGCCCTCAAACAGTGGTTGGCATAGTGCATAGGAGCCCTCCCTTATGGTCATATGCACTGGTAACATTAAAATATCCTAACCCCATAATGGTGTGAAGAAACCTTTTAAAGTGATTGTTTTACCATAACACATCACTGATCCACAGAAAAGGTGATCAGTGGTGGCTGTTTGCTGGTACTAATAACAAGAACGGGGGTCTGATCATTTGGATCACCATCAACTATGAGAATGGGGTTTCCAGAGTCAACTCTATGGGACTGATAGAGATAGCCAAGCGCTATACTTTGCCATTTCCCTCAGTCCTGTAGAGATTAATGGAACGGCAGCGTGAGACCCTAGCTACATTCAACCACGGACCCTCATTTTCATGATCCTATGGATAGGTGAAACAAATGCTTTAGTTTACCGAGGCTGTTATAGGATGTTTTTTTCTTGCTTATGATTAGCAACACTAAACTCTAACCTTAACCAACTCATGTAGATTGTTCAGAGGATTTCACAGCCATAGAGTATTAAAATGTAAATGATAATAACAATAATAAAACCATAATAATAGTAACATTGCTATTATAAGGCATTTCAACCATCAACACCGAGACAAATGGATAGCATCTACTGACCCAATGACAAGTGGCAGCACTGGAGAGCTATGCGAGAAGCTAATCCATGAGACAAGTCCTAATTCATAGCTCTTAAATGGATAAGCAAATGATCGGAATGAAAACATTTAGAAACGGTGATTAGTTACCTTTGACTTCACTGCCTTTTTCCTCTTATCAGTGGAGGGAACTTCTTTTCTTTGCGCCTAAAATATGCAGTACAAGATAAGCTTAGCTCATACACGAACAGATGTTAAATATGTTACTACAAAAATGAGCTTTAGACTGCACACTTACCAAGCTGTAGACATCTATGTAGGCGGCAAAGTCATTAGAGACATCTTCACTAAAAAAAACAATTATTCAAAATCAGAAATATCTACCAAAGTCTGACCACACACACACACACACACACCATTAGAGATTGCAGATGGCACCGGTTACTTACAGAGTAAATACAGTTGGGAAGGCCAACGCGTCCCCTTTCATTGAACTGGATATACTAGCCAGAGGAGTGGCCACCATGTTTTCTGCTCCAGATCTGATAATTATGAAGAAGTAGTAGTTTGCAGACTCTGTGAAAGGCAAAATTTACAATTTAATTTAGTGTCCAGAGACGGGAAAGGGCCATCTTACTACTATTACTTGGTCAGAAACGTCTCAAAAGGATCTGATAAGTGAGATTCAGTAGGTCCTTGAGGTTCACACAGCATGACAATTTAGGAGCATCATTTCTTTCAACTCATTGGGCAGAACTGCTTTTTGAATTTGCAGCAATTTGCCATGTACCTACTTGAACTGTTTTATTCACTTTTCATTCCATGGCATGGCTTTAATGCAACATCAAGTGCCAACAATTTGGGGCATAGTAAGCCAACATATGGAAAGACAGACTAGACAGTCTAAAAATGTACCAGATTTATCATCCAACATTAGCCACTGTGATAAATCAGGTGCAGTTTAAAGGGTATTCCTATCTGGGAAATTTATGGCAGACAGATAGAATATGTCTTAAACGTCTGATAGACCGGATCCCAGGCCCTACCTATGGGACTCACTGTTATTTCAAGAACCAGGCCCTTAAAGGGGTTGGCCACTTCATAAAACAAGCTGCACATGTGCTGGCAACAGCACATGCACGCAACTAGTAATCATTATTAAACTAATGACCATCAATGTAACAGGACCTTCAAACCCCTTTAAAGGGGTTATCAGGGTTCAGAGCTGAACCTCGACATACCCATATTTTCGCCCAGGCAGCCCCCCTGATGTTAGCATCGGAGCATGTCATGCTCTGATGCTCTCCCCCCTTGCCCTGCGCTGGATCGCGCAGGGCAAGGGCTCTTTTATTTACAATAACAGCAGTGCGTTCGATGACATCACTGGCTCTGATGGGCGGTTTTACAGGCTAGGGCAAAATGAAATGGTGACATATGGAGACGCCTTACTGCACCTTATAGTTGAGAAGGGAGATAGGAGAGGCATCATATCCCTGATTTATCAGAGGTTACTAGATGCATTCTTGGAGGCGTTCCCATTATCCAGAATGAAAGGTTGGGAGAAGGACATAGGTAAATTGACCAAGGACCAATGGGATGATATTTTGGAGGCGGTTCCGAAGGTATCACTAAGCGAAAGTGGGAAACTGTCACAACTATTCATTTTACATAGAGTTTACAAAACTCCGGTCTTTTTACATCGCATAGGTGTTAGGACAGATGCAAAATGTCCACGTTGTCAGGTGGAACCAGCAGATTTGCTTCACATGTTGTGGCACTATTTACGGCTAGGTGATTATTGGACGAGGTGGTGGAGCTGATCCAAAATGTATACGCATTGCAAATACCCCGTGACCCTAAAGTATGTCTCTTGGGATATGTCTCAGATATTGGTGGGGAGGAGGTTGTCAAAACTGTGGTTGGTAGGCTTTTATATGTAGCCAGGAAATTGATTGCACTACACTGGATCCAATCCAGTCCCCCTGATATAGGGGAATTTAGGAGGAAAGTGAATACGCTGTTTGTGTATGAGAGAATGATGTACCAGAAAAGAGGTTGTCCTCAGAAATTTGAAAACTTGTGGGGCAGATGGTTGGCTGCTGTGGCTTTATAAGGCTTTTGTGATTGAGGGAGGGGGGAGGAAGTGGGGGGTGGGTGTCTTGGGTAGCTTTGATGTTACTTCTATGCAATTTCCTAATTGTGATTTGCCCTTTCAAATTCTGTATTTGTATTGGTATCGGGTGATGATTATATGTAACAATGATACTTGTTTACAATCTTGCTAATAAAAATGATCCGATTTAAAAAAAAAAAAAAAAAGCCTGCCCATCAGTGCCGGTGACGTCATCGGGCTCAATGCTGGGCGGAAGCCTCCTCCTGGCAGCTCTAAGGAGAGCTCGGTTCATCACCGTGAACTCCAGAAATGCCTTTACCCTGCGCGATTTAGCATGCAGGGCAACTGCTCCGATGCTCAAGTCAGGGCGGCAGCCTGGGTGAAAATGGGGATATGTCCGTGTTTAGCTCTGAACCCAGACAACCCCTTTAAGAAACATTTATGTGCTTATATTCCTTTTAGTCTGCACAGTATCTGAACCATTAGGGCACCTTTCTAAAGGAAAACCGTCACCAATTTTATGATGCCCTACCTGATCCCCTGAACAAAGCGCTAGGTCATATAATTATACTGACCCAGATGTTTTGCCAAAATCTATATTGAACAACTCCAATGAGAGCTAAGCATTGGAGCTATCCGGTGAGTTTTCATATTCAAGAGCTTCTACTTCTTAGCCCACAGATGATTGCATTAGGGGAAAAGAGAAAAAAAAAAAAAGTGTCAAATAAGCAAAGCGGTGCAGGGAGAGCCGGTGGTTTTGCTTAGGGTAACCATCACCCCTTTATGCTAACTTCAATTAGAGCAGCATTATACTGGTAACAGTGTAGATATGTCTACTCTACACTGTCTAAATCTGCCCCACAGTTTATTTGTGCACCCTGTGGTATATCTCTATAATAAGAAACAGTTTAATATAAATTGGTTTACTGTCCAGCAGTAACAAACTATAAGGTGACATCGTGAAATGGAACGGCATTTAAAATAAAAATAAAGACAAATAAAGATCATGTTTTATATGAGGCAGCTTATTAGGAATGAACGTGTGCGTTACAGTCTGATGCTGCCATCTACTGGTAACAGTGTTAACCAACAAGTGCAAATTTTGATAGCTATGTTTTTTTCTCTCATACACAAAGTAACGTTCCAGAAACAAAAAGCAGTGCAATGGTAATAACCACTTACCTGGTCTTTGAGAGGTGTTGCAGACAAAATCTGTTTTAAGAGGGAGGAATATTTCCGAAAGAGATACAAGGCCCCTTGATGGTGTGCCATCATTGACGTGGGAAATTGGTTTCTTCTGAGGTCCTTCACTCTTCAGTCTATTTATCTCAGCAAGTAATGCGGCTCTTTTTTCAGCTGTAAAACAAATAAAGGATTCAATGTGTTATTATATGATAAAAGGCAAAAAAAAAAAAAAAAAAAAAAAAAAAAAAAAAAACCCAATGTAAAATATAAAATGTATACATGTCTGATAAAGGAATTAAAAAAATAAATAAAATATATCAAAACAACAATCTTGTCTCTTACCTCTCCTGCTTCTTAAAACGGAGACCACAAGACCACCAGCATGCCGTTATGCAGCTGGGGCTTAGGGTTCCAAACCTGCCCAAAGGGAATCCATCCGTTCCAAAAAATATTAACTGAGAACCAAACTTACTGGGAGAAAAGTACATACAGTAACTCCTCTCTAGCGGGATTGGGTTTATGCGCTGATGTTGAGGACAGTACAGCTCACTTCATTGCGCATGTGCCTGATGCCACTGGAGTCCCGGACTCTTCACACGGTAAGTTTAAGGGGCATTCTGGGTAAAACATGTTATCCTCTATCCATAGGATAGGGGATAACTTTCAGATCAGTTGGGGTCATACTGCTGGGACCCCCACCGATCACAAGAAAAGGGGGGGCCCCATACCCCCTGAAATGGAAGGAGTGGCTGGTTGGAAAAGCACGCCGCCGCTCCATTCATTTCTATGGGGCCCATTTTCTTGTGATTGGTGGGGGTCCCAGCGGTAGGACACCCACTGATCCCCTATCATTGTTATAACTGGAATACCGTTTTAAATTATCATTTACTAATCTTTGCAGGGAAGGATGAGTTTGCTATGGGCATGTTTGGTACCCTGAACCCCTGCTGTTGGTGGTTTAGTGGCCCCAAACTAGGCGATGGTGAAAGGTCCTCTTTAAGTGAACCTAAGATTTAGGTAGTGAAATACTTACACTACCTTCCTGGGCGGCCCCCGCTGACGTCCCTGCCCTGTTTGTGGGCTTCGGTCCCAGTTAGTTTTTACATGCGGGGACTTCTTGTATGAGGCGGGGACTTGTCTTTTGCCTGGGGAGTGGTTTTCCTCTCCCTGGCTGCACTATCGCCTTTCACTGGAGCCCACGAACGGGGTTCTTTTGAAGAAAAAAAATGTTGCCTGGATGTCAGCGGGGGCCGCCCAGGAAGGTAGTGTAAGTATTTCACTACCTAAATCTTAGTGAAAGGTCCTCTTTAAGAAAGCTTGGTAGCAAAACACAGTACAAGAGTTTAAAGTTTATGATAGATGCCCTAAGAAAAATAAGCAGTCCTGTGTGTGTATGTGTGTGTGTGTAGGGGGGCTGCAAGAAAAATCCAAAAACAGAGAGTGAGGCAGTGAGGATGCTGGATGTTGCAATTTGGCAAGAACTCAGCTCAGTTTATGAGCTCCCAGGAGTGTAATAGTAATAATGAAAACAATAAAACCACGCATTCAGAGCAGTCAATAGCCTTTCAGCCAGCTTCAAGTGTGGATAATGTAAAATAAACATCATTTAGATCTGTTAGAACTATAATTCTGGATAAACGGATGAAAAAAACAAACATTAATGTCCACTTCAACATACAAACAAGGGCATATAACAAATTACACAGTCAGGACACCATGACATTAGTAAATTAAATCACGAGTTTCCTTCTTGAACAATCCACACCTACAGCTTTGTAGTACCTACAGCAATTTTGTAATAAAAAAAAACAAAAAAAATGAACACAGTAATGATTATTTTTTACTTTTTGAAAACTGTAAAACATAATACTGAAAAATTTAAGGTCCCAATAAGGGAAACTTACTAGCTACCAACAGCAAACGCTCAGCCTCTGCTTCTGTTTGGGATCCTTTTCCATGCTCTTCATCTATGCAGCAATTCAGGGCCTGGCTGGCTTGATGAATCACGGTTTGTTGCATGCTGATCTCATTATTCAGCATCTACATCAAATTAAACAAGAAATTAAAGTCTCTAAGTTAAAAACATGCAACACAATACAGGAGTACAGCATGTAGCAGATCATATATATTGTGCGGACTATAAGACGCATGCAGGCTTATATTTTATATATTAAGACGTGTTTAGATTTTCTGCTTATTAAACCTTCCCTGGTGGAGTGTAGCAAAGAAGGGGTTAATAGTTTTGGTCAGCTTCTGTTACCCTTAGTGTGTCTGCTCACCAATGTAACAAACAGCAATTTACACTAGTGGCAAGGAACTCTGGCAGGCCGCTGAAACTCCGGCCTGCCCCATCACAGTCAATGGGGCCGGAGCGATAGTCCAGGGGCACGCGTGCACTAGCAGCAGCACAGATCCGACAGGCAGTTCATCCTCCGAAACAGCCTGCTGGAGTTCCTTGCCGCTGGTGTAAAACTAGCCGTAGATTGATACACATCTGCTAACATAAAGATGCCTGGGTTTAGGCCTCTTTCACACAAGCGAGTTTGCGGTCAGGGTGCGATGCGTGAAACAAACGCATAGCATCCGGATTGATTCCTGACCCATTCATTTCATTGGGTCTGTGTACATGCGTTTTTAACGCATAATTTCTGCATTCAGGAAAAAAAAAAAAACGCATAATGTTCTATATTGTGCTTTTTCATGCAGCTCTGGTTCCATAGAACTGAATGGGACTCACGTGGAAAACAGAAGGCATGCGAATGTAATGTGTTTTTCACTGGTGGTTGCTAGGAGATGTAGATTGTTATTTTTCAGTTTTTTTTTTCCTGCATTTGAAAAATGCATCCAATCCGGATGCAAAGCAGAAAGAAAAAACGCACACACGGACCGCAATCGATCAAGACAAAAACTGATTGAACTTGTGTGAAAACCTATCAGTTTTTCCTTTAACAGATCCTGACAATCTGCATTGCTTGTGTCAGTGGCCTTATTCAGCCTTTCTATGCCAATACGCTAAACTCCATCTAGAGGCAGCAATGGGTACAAGCTACCTTGTAGCAATAGAAATGTTTTACTTTTACTATATACAGACAAGGAACAATACCTTCATTTTTTGCTTGATGTTAAACGCTCGTGGAGATGCATGTCTTTTGTCCTCAGTTCGAGAAGAAACATCTTCTTTACGGACAATCTTTTGAACCACTTGAGGACGATCCGACTCCTTGAATCTTTGTGACCTGTACGCGTCAATGCTGAATGGAAATATTAGATAGATGTTACATTTATACAGAACAAACGATAATTGTCAGGTGTAACATTTCTTTTTAAGTCCTACCTATAAAGTAGATTTTGATTTTCCTCGTCAGACAGAACGTTCTCCTGGTATTCTGCAGATTGGAACGTTACAGATTTTGGGCTGTCACACACATCGCTGTCTGCTGTTATGCTGGATTTTGAGAGCAGGGCCTGTTTGATAAATGAAGTGAGTGAAATGAAAATAGGCAATGTGCAAGTCATCAGGGTGAAGATATCTACTACTGCTAAACATACTTCTGGACTTCTAACGCCAACAGTCTCTGCTAAAGGAGTGAGCAAAGACATTGAGGAAATGTTGAGAGCATCTTCTCCATCTTCATAGTAGTCATCTCTTTCTTCATCACTTTCCTTATCATCACATACTTTTTCCACTTGCTTTGATGAACTTTCTGCAACCTTTTCATCATCTTCCTCATCAAGGGCATCACTAAATATGTTAGTGATCACTTCCGAACTGTTCATCTCATTAATATCATCAACACTCATTTCAATCTCATCCACCGCTTCAGCTGTTAGGACGAGAGGCAAAATCATTAAAATAACTATGTCAAAAGATTCTAGATTTTAAAGGGCAAGGGTATACTCCGCTATCTCCAGAACTCCCACGCACTCCTGACTGGTCACTTTGCTCATTTTTGGGGGCTCCACAGGATATGGGGCTCCATTCTCCGATTAGTGAGGATTCCAGCGATAGGACCCACACTGATCTAATAGTTAACCCCTATCCTGTGGACAGGGAATAGCTTTACATAACTGAATACCCTTTCAAAGTGTAACTGTCATGTTTTCATAAAAAAATAAAAAATCAATTTAGCATATGTTGCTGCTGCTGCAGCATTATGCGTAAAGCAAACTTTAGTTTTTTTACATACCACTGTTTTCCTTGAGTTTTTCCCTAAGTTACGGCTGTTTTAACTCCTACAACATGAGAATCTCATCAAGATGGTTCCTCTGCCAGTTCTCTGAGGCCAAAACTGCTTTCCCTCACTTCCCATACACACTGTAGCCAGCAGCTCACTGCCAGCCAATCAGATTGTATTACTGAGACACGCCTCCTCACTCTGAAGCCTAATACAGGCATGCAGTGTGAAGGTCCGCCCCTCTGTCTTCTGTTTATACTAAAAGGAAGACAGACAAGCCCTAGCAACGGTCTTTTAAGGGAGCAGTGGAAAGGGACAGGGGATATTAACGAAAGCTTTTATTATAAGGTAATTACAGATCTTTTGACAATCATTGACAGACTAACTCAGTTATACATGCCTAGCTGTAATAAACTAGCAAATAAAATAAAAAATGACAGTCACACTTTAACTTTTAGTTCATTGTGAAAGCACAATGAAGATCTTGCAGCCACAAATAGTTAATTTACTGACTTTCTGTGGTTTAAACTGACTACAGCATCATCATTTGCACTTAATGCATCTGGCACCATACTGAAAACTGCTCTATTTCACAAATTGCTGTTTCACGGGTTCAATTAGCTTTCTATCAAAATCTGTAAGAACTAATACACAAAGTCAATAGGTTAAGTATTGTGAATATGACCTTTGATGCTTCACTTTTGAGTGACAACTCTAGTGTCCAACCAGGAAAATACTACAGCTGTTACTACAGTCGTCATGTCTGGAAGCCCAGCAGGGAGCAGAGCAGAGCCTTTACCCTGGGTTCAGACCTGAACGTTCTTGAAACGTGCGTTTTTTCGCGCGTATTTCAGCGCGTTTTTGCAAATAGGAAACGCGCGTTCATACGTGCGTTCTTGTGATTGACTACTGTGGTGTCAATCACAAAACGCGCGACAAACGCCCCAAAAAAAGCTCAAGTACTTGTTTATGCGTCGGGCGTTTTACAGCGCGTTCAAACGCGCTGTAAAACGCTCAAGTGAGAACCAGGGCCATAGAAAAGCATTGGTTTTCATATGTTGAGCGTTTTACAGCGCGTTTGAACGCGCTGTAAAACGCTCAGGTGTGAACTTAGGGTTAAAAAGTTGAGTTTTATTTTATACAGTCCACTGCTCTATGCCAAATTCTCAAAAAATCTCAGATAACCCCTTCAATCATCTCATGGCAGCCTATCTAGCCACTGAAACAAACTCAATGTACGCTCCGCACAAAAGAGAGCAGCACTTGCAGATGCCTCCATATCCTGGGATATTTATTTGAGGAACTGACAATATAATACCATATAAAGGCTATTTTTTCAATGCACAAATTACAAAGCATTAACTCTAAAATGAACATACATTTTTTTCCATTAACTCGCCCTTCTACATGTTCCGCTTTTTTTGTGGATGCAGAAGATGGCTGTATAGTTTTGCCAGGACTGTGAAGACGCTCAGCCATTTTATGTTGTACTGTGCCTAAAAGATTTAACAATAAATTAAAATAATTAAAAAAAAAAAATAAAAAAAAAACACGGGAGCAGAACTTTTGAATTTAAAATTAAAGATTTTTAGCTCATTTTTTTCACACAACACTTTAGAAACAATTTACTTTTCATCCTGGATGATTGGGGAGAAGTCATTCTAACAGTCATTTATATTATGAATACAGCATTGAGGAGCTACACAAGGTCCACCCGCAAGACAGCGCTGTTGCCAGAACATTGTATAGTTTCCAAATACCATGACATAAGTCTGACTTCTGCTCCATCTCAACAGATTCATATTTTAACCATTAGATTATGTAATTTTACCTGTATTGCTTTTCTCTGGGGTAACAGGGAGTCTCCCAACTGCGGGATGGGAAATTACATCTGGCTTGGGTGGTCTGCTAGATGTTGCAGGATGAACCTGAGTTTCCTGTACAAGAGAGACCAGGAAACACACACAGTAAACATTTGTATTTTCATATATTATATATATCATGAAGCTTTAAAGGGATTTCAATATTGACATAACCTCAGGATAAGTCATCAATATCAGATCGGCAGGGGTCCAACACCCCCATCAATCAGTTCTTTCAAGAGAAGGCGCGCGCCATGCCAGCGCAGCCTTCCCTTCATTGTTTACCTGCACGCCGTCGACATTGCAGCAGCGGGCAGGTGTAATTACAAGAAGCCATCCCATTCATTTCTATGGGACGGCTCCTTATATAAGTGAACGAAAGGTCATACACTGAGTATAGGTCATCAATATTAAAATCCCAGAAAACCCTTTTAAATGTAATATTTAATAAATGGTAAATATTTACAGTTAGTAACCAAACTCCAAAATGTATATGAAACGATAATACACAAGGATTAGAAGTCACTTGTTTATGACAAAAGTACAATAGTCTTGATTAACAACTACAATGTACATATCTGATATGCCTGCAGAATTTCCACTAAAAGGACAATATAGGTGTATACAATAACATTTAACCTGGTTTTCTGGGATTTTAAATTTGATGTCCTATTGTTAGGATAGGGCATCAGCATATGATCGATCTGATCTGCACGTTCAGAAAAATCACTGGTGCTGTCCTCATCTTTTGCGGCCCCATTGAAATGAATGGGTCCGCACCAGTTCCATAAAATTGCGGAACGGATGCGGAGCCAGAAATACGGATGTGTGAATGGGCCCTTACAGCTTGAACTCCATCAAGAGATATTGCTGTTAGAAATCAGGTCAGGTGAAAGCTGGTTTCCCCTGCCTTTATTCCTGCCTAAAATCGTCATTATAGGGGTTAGATAATCCCTTTAAGGGAGCCCTCCCCTCCAGGTGTTTGTGACCTAAGCCAGCTGGAAAGAGGTTAATGCGATCCTGTCCAGAGTTTTTCCTCTCTTTTTTACAAGCATGGTTCACATTTTATTGTATTTATATCAATTATAATATCCACCCTTAAAAATGTTTTATTATATTGCGCCTTTTTGAAGGAGCTCAATTATGTCTGACCTGTGACCAAGGTGCAAAGGGTGTCTCCCTGGTGTGGAATATATCTGTGCATGTTTTTATAGCTGTTGCGTAATGCCCGATGAAGGGAACCTCCACTTCATTAAACCACCAGGGAAGGTTGAATAAGAAGAAACATTTTTTTTTGCTAATTTTCTGTTGTCTAAACCGGGGATGCGATTTATAGTCTGAAAAATACAGTAGATCTCCAGGCTGAGTGTATGGATGTACAGTATATTAGGACAAAGGGATTACCCGTTGTGTCGCCTGCTGTTTCGTTTTAGTCGTATCTTCCTTGTCTGCATTCCACACTCTGCCTTTATCAAACCTGTTACGAAGGGCTACAAGTTCTTTCTCTCGTTCCTGTTTAAGAAAATGGAAGGTTACTGTATTAAATATAAATGCTTCTGTGACAACTAAACCGTTGCACACGATAAGTACCTGTTTCTGCTGCTGCGCAAAGCTGGCAGTACTGGAGACATCAGTCTGCTTCAGCAGTCTTTCTTGGATGCTCTTTGTATTTGGAGTCAACACGGCAGACTTAGTAGCAAAATTTGTAGGTGCAGGACTACGTTCTTGACACTTCTCACCAAAGCGCTCTAGGAAGGATTTAATTCCGGGCCCTCCTGTAGTGCAAAGTTGTAAAAGCTGGTTACTTTTAAAGCTTAAGATCGCATGGCTGTATATGAACATGTGGAGAGCAGAGGATTATATTGCCACTATGGTACCTTACAGGTGGTAAACGGTAGTGAACAGAATCTGATTAACGCGGGACAAATGACAATATTTTTAGGCATGTTGCAAAGTTTTTGGGGGTTGGCCCCCCCCCCCCCCCCAAGTTAAAAACTCATAAGAACAGCATTTTCCACACCATGCTATCCAACACTAAGGCCTCATGCACGCGACTATGTATTGTGGGTCTGCAAAATATAGGTAGTGTCCATGTTGCATTTGCATTTTTTGTGGACACATTGACCTCAATTTTAGCTGCCAAGTAAGGGGCATGTTCTATCTGTTTGCGGAACAGACATACGTACGTGGAAAGCACGTGGATGATCCGTGTGCTTTCCGCATCTGTATGTTTGTTCCACAAAAAAAATCATCATTATATCATTTTTATCAGCATGACCAACCCTACCAGACTATATGCCTGGGTTAATAAGGTTGATCATTCTGACAGATGCTCTTTAAAGAGGCCGTCAGATACAATTGATCTTGGTTAAGCTAAAATTAAAATGAATAATATGCTTACAACTTTCTCCAGCACCGTTTTCCGCTGTCCTCTTGTCATTGCTTGTTTACAAACTGCAGCAGTGACGTGTCAGGATACGCTGAGCACAATGATTGGCTGCAGTGGTCACATGCAAGTAGAGGCCCAGAGGACATGAGCAGCAGTACAGAGGACAGCACTGTAGTATTTTTTTTATTTAGCCAATTAAAATTTTGGACAAGCTCTCCAATTGGTTAAATAAAAAAAAATTTATAGGTGAACCAAGTTTATCAAACATCATGTGACATTTGACACATTTGGCCCAAATATACGGCAATGCAAAGCCCTGCAAAACTGAATTTAAACATTCCCGTTGTGGTAAAGTGCACTTTGCTGCCTACCTGGTGTAGTGATCTTATCCTTTGGTTGTGCAGGTGCCGCTCTATTGGCCTCTTCTTTATGGACTGCTGGCTGACTTGAGAACACCCTTGAGGGGGGCCTCTCTGTTTTTGGTGGTGTAGATATTTTGGTTGTCTGAGCCGGGGGTAAGTCCTTGGCTTCCAGCTTGGAAGGAATGATGCTTGCTGGCTTATCCTTCAATAAGTTAGATTTTTCTGTGGCCGATGTGGAAACTACAGTGGAACTTGTGAATTTTGCAGCTGCAGGTTTATTTTCCTGTACATTAAATATTCAAAATGATAAAAGTGAATTGACATATGACAATTGAAATATTCAAATGAATTTAGCATACTTATTAAACTCTTTACTAGACAAGCTCTAGAAAAAAAAAACAAAGACATACACACACATCAAATTAAAATCTGTTATAAACCCAGAGTAAGTTAATGGTAAGAAAATATAATCTGCACTCAACATACCAATGTCCTGGAGACTGCGGCTTTACTCACGGAGCCATTCTGTGCGGCAGGGGCTGCTTCCTGCCTCACACTGTGACTATTGAGGCCGGCAGATGCTGAACTGGCAGTGGCCACTCTCGATAAACAAGCAGTACCAGGCTTTTCTTGTGCATTGTTTGGTTTAACACATGGATGACTTAGATCATCTTCCCAGGAACCAATTGTTGCAGCAAGGTTTGCGAAACGACCTCGTCGGCCTGAAGGAGTCTCAAGATTGGCAGCAGGAGTCTGAGGCTTCGGAGGGGAGGCGATCGTTTCTTTGGGTGGATTCAAGGCTGGTGATTCTGGAGGACTATCTAAAAAACAAAATATAATCATGCAGATTTACTTATGTGTAGGACAACCCACAGGCTTCTTTAGAAGTGATCTACAGAAATGTTCTCGCTGCAGCGGAGTACAGAGACTTCAGAGACTTGCTTCACAGCAACCACATATACATAAGACACCGCAGAAAACGACAGCGATTTCTAAAGGAGAGTCCTGGGTATGCTGTGAGCTGCACAGACCATTATGACCGGAGCTGCTAAAAGTTGTCCTCATCACCTACGGTCAATGGCGTTATCCAGTGTGATTTCAGGATTATTTTTTAATTAAATATGGGTTTAACTTCTACCCTGCTGCATCTGTGCTTGGCAGCTGAAGGCATCTGTGTTGGTCCTATGTTCATATGTGCCCGCATTGCGGACAAAAATTAAGCTTTAATATATGCAAATGAGCCTCTAGGAACAACGGGGGCGTTGCCCTTACACCTAAAGGCTCTTCTCTCTCTAAAACTGCTGCACCCTTCCTTTCATTGGCAGGAATGATCACTTTTACACCTCCTGGCCCTATCAAAGTGCAGAGGTTGTGGCAGCTGCAGAGAGAGCAGAGCCTCTAGGTGTAACGGCAACGCCCCTGTTGCTCTTAGAGGCTAATTTACATATATTCATTTTTCTCAGCAATGTGGGCACATATGAACATGAGAGAAACACAGATGCCTTCAGCTGACAAGCGCACATGTAACAGGTCAGCCAGTTTGATAGGTACAAATCTACTGACAGATGTCCTTTAACCACTTAAAGACTGGGCCTATTTACATTTTTTCCTCCTCACGTTACAAAAGCCATAACTTTTTTATTTTTCGCGGAACAAGAAGCATTTTTTAATGCCACCATTTAATTTACCATGTCTTGTATTAGAAAAAAAATTCTGTGTGTGATAAAATTTAAAAAAAAAAAAAAAAAACCAATAAAAAACAGAATTCCACCAAGGTTTTTGACATCACAGCGGCAATACCAAACGAACAGTTTTCTTTGTTTTACTACTTTTAAAAAAAATAAAAAACCTTTAGAAAATTCAAAATTTTCTTTGCATCGCTATATTCTGATAGCCATAACTTTTTTCTTTTTAAAATCTTTTTATTAATTTTGAAAATGAAGAACAGTTTGCATAACAGAGATTATAAACTTTTTTATATATTGGTCTACAGAGCTGTGAAAGGGCTTGTTTTTTGCGTAACAAACTAGTTTTTATTGATACCATTTTTGTAATATATACGACATTTTGATCACAGTTATACAATTTTTTGTGGGGACAAAATGATTTAAAAAAAAAAAAAAAAAATCACACCTTTTTTTATTTCTGTTACGGCGTTCACTGCACATTAATTTTTTTTTAAATAATTTTAATAGTTCAGACTTTTTTTGGACGCTGCGATACCTAATATGTTTATTTTTTTTATTGTTTATGTATTTTTATGTCAAATTGGGAAAGGAGAGTGATTTAAACTTTTAATATTGGTGTTTTTTTTTTTATATAACTATTAGCCCCCATAGGGGCCTTTATCATGGGATCTTTTGATCCTCTCTCCCATTCCCCCTAATAGAGATCTATTAGGGTGAATAGGATTTTTACTCCCTCCATTCTGAGCTATGGCTCATGCATAGCTAAGCATGGAAAATGCAATGGCAGGCCTGGATCACTTAAAGAGGACCTTTCATCACTTCTAAAGATATTAACTAACGATGCTCACGTGTAGAGCGGCGCCCAGGGATCTCCCTGCACTTACTATTATCCCTGGGCGCCGCTCCGTTCTCCCGGTATAGGCTCCGGTCTCTGTGCTCACAAAGTTATAGTAGGCGGGGACTTGGTTATAGTAGGTGGAGCTTGCCCTTCATCTCCTTCTCCCAGGTTGTAGCGCTGGCCAATCGCAGCGCCGAGCTCATAGCCTGGAAGAAAAAAAACTCCCAGGCTATGAGCTCGGCGCTGCGATTGACCAGCACTACAGCCTGGGAGAAGGAGATGAAGGGCAGGCTCCACCTACTATAACCAAGTCCCCGCCTACTATAACTTTGTGAGCACAGAGACCGGAGCCTATACCGGGAGAACGGAGCGGCGCCCAGGGATAATAGTAAGTGCAGGGAGATCCCTGGGCGCCGCTCTACATGTGAGCATCGTTAGTTAATATCTTTAGAAGTGATGAAAGGTCCTCTTTAAGCAGCGTCCAGGCTGCCATGGCAACCGATCGGAGCCCCGCAATTTCACTGCGGGGGCTCCGATCGGAAGGAAGAGGGAACCGCATCCGTCTGCCTTCACTCACAGGTGCCACTCCCTGTCAGTGCGGTCGGGAGCAGGCTGTATGATATAGACGGCACACGGCGCGTATGGAATAGGGTCACCGCAGAGGTCCGCTCCATACACCCACGGGCGCATAACGTCGTATATATACGGTGTTATGGGTTAAAGACTAGGCCTATTTCCATTTTGGATTTTTCCTCCCCACGTTTCAATAGCCATAACTTTTTTATTTTTTCTATTTACATAGCTATGTGAGGGCTTATTTTTGGCGGGACAAGATGCATTTTTTACTGCGACCGTTTAATTTACCATGTCTGTATTAGAAAACGGGTAAAAATTCTTTGTGTGGCACAATTAATAAACATAAAAGTATTCTTTCAAGGTTTTAGGGGGTTTGACATCACGGTGTTCAAAATGTACTAAAAGTGACGTGACGTCCTTATTCAGCGTCTCAATACGAATGCTGCGATACCAAACTTGATATATTTTGACAACCATAACTTTTTTTTATTTTTAAGTCTACAGAGCTGAATGAGGGCTTGTTTTTTGCTGGTACCATTTTTGTAGTAAGACTTTTTGATCACCGTTAAAAATGGTGTGTTTTTCTTATTTTTTTTCCTGTTACGACGTTCACCGCACAGGAATTTTAATAGGTTAGACATTTCCGGACGCGGCGATACCAAATATGTTTATTTTTTTATTGTCTATATATAAAATTGGGAAAGGGGGGTGATTTAAACTTTTAATATATTAATGTGCCAACTATTTGCCCCCTTAGGGACCTAGTACATGGGATCTTTTGATCCCCAATCCTATTTACCCTAATAGAGATCTATTAGGGTGAATAAGATTTCTACCGTCTCCAATCTGAGCTATGCCTTGTGCATAGCTCAGCATGGAGAACACCATGGCAACTGATCGGAGCCCGTGATTTCACTGCTGGGGCTCCGATCGGAAACAAGAGGGAGCCGCGTCCCTCTGCCTTCACCTGTGCCACGATCACCTGAGGGCTTAAATTACAGGGACAGCGCGATTGCCGCTTCCTGTCAGTGCGGGCCTCTGACGCATACACGCGCAGACGCATAACGCGGTATACATAGGGGTTAAGAGAGGGGGAAAAAAAAATCCAGGAATGAATCCAGCACATTGTTAACCCACCTTTAGCTATTTAGGCTGTGCGCAACAATTCAGTCGTGGCGTGTATGTAAAAGAGAGAAATTCCAATAATATGTCACAGAATTTCTGATAATAAAAATCCCTAATAAAGCCTAAGGGAATATATCAGCAGGCTTATGCTGTTGTATACAAGGTCAGCATAAATTGTGACAAAGACCCTGATTATAGGGTGTTGTCAATCACACTTTATTCCTTGTAGTAGTTTGTAGAAAGGATACCCCTTTGCGCTGACTGCGCCTAAGTAATATAGAGGCACAGGCCTCTATATAACTTTCGGTGTATCCCCCGCCGGTCTAAATATACGCCAGCTCCCTTGATGGCATAGAGTTAGACCGTTTTCTAAACCTAAAACAGGCGTAGAGAATGATAAATGAGACAGACCTGCCCACTTTTATAGACCTGGCGTGAGCGGTGAAAAGTCACAGATTGCAGCGCAATCAACCCTTTTACTACCGGAGGATTTTTCGTTTTCATTTTATTTCCCCTATATTCCTTGAGCCATAACTTTTTTATATTTCCGTTCAAATAGCTGTATGAGGGCTTATTTTTTGCAGGACAAGTTGTACTTTCTAATGCCACTATTAATTATGGCATACAATGTAGTGGGAAGCGTTAAAGAAATTCCAAATGGGGTGGAATTGGAAAAAAACAATTCCTCCACCGTTTTACGGGTTTTATTCCCACGGTCTTTTGTTTGTGGCAAAACTGACCCATGCCCTTTATTCTGAGTCAGTATGATTACAACGATACCTTATATGTATAGATTTTGTATGTCTAAATAGTGTAAACATAAATTTAAACTTTGTAAAAAAAATAATAATATTTTTTTCAATCACCATATTCTGACCCCCATAACTTTTTTGTACTTATGTCTACTGAGCTGTAGAGAGGGCTGATTATTTGCAGGACAAGCTGTAATTTTTTTCGATACCATTTTTGAGTTTGAGTGACTTTTTGATCACATTTTTAGGGTAAGAGAAGCAATGAAAAAATGGCAAATCGACCATTTTGACCCTTTTTTCCATTATGCCATTCGCATAATCCATGATGTTTATATTTATTGCTATTTAGGCATTTATTTATTTATTATATGGAAAGGGGGGGGGGGTGTGATTTAAACTTTTATATTTTATTTTTAATATATTACTTTTCTTTCATTTTTTGTAATGATTTTGATGCTTATATGAGCCTATAAATTCTGTTTTTTAATTTTTTATTTTGTACAATCAGGGATTTTTAAAATGAGTTTATGACTGTCAATTGCTCATTTCTTATGTTGGCCTGCCATCTGGTAGCCAAAATAAGAATAAGCATGACTATTATCAGCCTCGTCAGCACCGTGAAGTGCTGTCTGCATTAGGGTCCATTCACGCGTCCGCAATTTTGCGGAACTCGTGCAGACTAGGGCTGCAGTAAACGATTATTTTACAAATCGAGTATTCTATCGATTATTTTTTACGATTAATCGAGCAATCTAATACGAATGTTACCATGGTAACCAGGGCTTCAGTAGCGTCCTGGCTGCCATGGTAACCGATCGGAGTCCAGTTATATAAAGCCACGTCGAACGTCCGTGGTAACGCGACCTGGATTTCTGCTTCCAGCAGGAGCACAAGGCGTCGGTGGTTGCTATGACGCCGTGCACTCCCTGGCGCCGCTGCACTACACTAATACACTGGTATAATCTATACCAGTGTATTACTGTCTTGCAGCGGTGGCAGGGAGCGCACGGCGTCATAGCAACCACCGACGCCGTGCGCTCCTGCAGTAAGCAGAAATCCAGGCCGCGTTACCATGGACGCACTGTTATGGGGGGGCACTGTGGCTGACGCACTGCTATGGGGGGGCACTGTGGCTGACGCACTGCTATGGGGGGGGGGCACTGTGGCTTATGCACTGCTATGGGGGGTGAGGAATCTGTTGCCGACACTTATGGGGGCGGGATCTGTGGCCCTGCCGGGATACCGGAATTTAGCACCAGCCCCGCAGCTCCTATCCAGTATTTATGTAGTTAATGTCTTTAAAAGTAGCCCGACCTTAATAACTATTGTTGCGCAGGCTCCGGCTCCCCGGGCACTGTGGCCGACGCACTGTTATGGGGGAGCACTGTGGCCGACGCACTGTTATGGGGGCACTGTGGCCGACGCACAGTTATGGGGGCACTGTGGCCGACGCACAGTTATGGGGGCACTGTGGCCGACGCACAGTTATGGGGGGCACTGTGACCGACGCACAGTTATGGGAGGGCACTGTGACGACGCACAGTTATGGGGGGCACTGTGGCCGACGCACAGTTATGGGGGCACTGTGGCCGACGCACAGTTATGGGGGGCACTGTGGCCGACGCACAGTTATGGGAGGGGCACTGTGGCGACGCACAGTTATGGGAGGGGCACCGTGGCCGACGCACAGTTATGGGAGGGCACTGTGGCCGACGCACAGTTATGGGAGGGCACTGTGCCGACGACAGTTATGGGAGGCACTGTGGCGACGCACAGTTATGGGAGGGGCACTGTGGCCGACGCACAGTTATGGGAGGGGCACTGTGGCCGACGCACAGTTATGGGAGGGCACTGTGGCCGACGCACAGTTATGGGAGGGCACTGTGGCCGACGCACAGTTATGGGAGGGCACTGTGGCCGACGCACAGTTATGGGAGGGCACTGTGGCCGGCGCACTAGTTATGGGAGGGCACTGTGGCCGACGCACAGTTATGGGAGGGCACTGTGGCGACGCACAGTTATGGGAGGGCACTGTGGCCGACGCACAGTTATGGGAGGGCACTGTGGCCGACGCACTGTTATGGGAGGGCACTGTGGCCGACGCACTGTTATGGGAGGGCACTGTGGCCGACGCACTGTTATGGGAGGGCACTGTGGCCGACGCACTGTTATGGGAGGGCACTGTGGCCGACGCACTGTTATGGGAGGGCACTGTGGCCGACGCACTGTTATGGGAGGGCACTGTGACCGACGCACTGTTATGGGAGGGCACTGTGGCCGACGCACTGTTATGGGAGGGCACTGTGACGACGCACTGTTATGGGAGGGCACTGTGGCCGACGCACTGTTATGGGAGGGCACTGTGGCCGACGCACTGTTATGGGAGGGCACTGTGGCCGACGCACTGTTATGGGAGGGCACTGTGGCCGACGCACTGTTATGGGGGCACTGTGGCCGACGCACTGTTATGGGGGGCACTGTGGCCGACGCACTGTTATGGGGGGCACTGTGGCCGACGCACTGTTATGGGGGGCACTGTGGCCGACGCACTGTTATGGGGGGCACTGTGGCCGACGCACTGTTATGGGGGGCACTGTGGCGACGCACTGTTATGGGGGCACTGTGGCCGACGCACTGTTATGGGGGCACTGTGGCGGACGCACTGTTATGGGAGGGCACTGTGGCCGACGCACTGTTATGGGAGGGCACTGTGGCCGACGCACTGTTATGGGGGCACTGTGGCCGACGCACTGTTATGGGGAGGCACTGTGGCCGACGCACTGTTATGGGGGCACTGTGGCTGACGCACTGTTATGGGGGCACTGTGGCCGACGCACTGTTATGGGGGCACTGTGGCCGACGCACTGTTATGGGGGGCACTGTGGCCGACGCACTGTTATGGGGGGGCACTGTGGCCGACGCACTGTTATGGGGGGGCACTGTGGCCGACGCACTGTTATGGGGGGGCACTGTGGCCGACGCACTGTTATGGGGGGGCACTGTGGCCGACGCACTGTTATGGGGGGCACTGTAGCGACGCACTGTTATGGGGGCACTGTGGCCGACAGCACTGTTATGGGGGCACTGTGGCCGACGCACTGTTATGGGGGCACTGTGGCCGACGCACTGTTATGGGGCACTGTGGCCGACGCACTGTTATGGGGGGCACTGTAGCCGACACTTATGGGGGAATCTGTGGCCGTCACTTATAGGGGGAGGTCTGCATCGAGGATTTTTTTGTGTTGAATTACTCGATCTAATCGAGTATTCGTTTAAGCCCTAGTGCGGACCAATTTATTTTCAACGGGGACGAAACGGAGGCGGACAGCACACTATGCCAAAGCGGTCATTGAGAGCAGAGCGGAATGGCTATGGAGCAGCCCAATGCAGACAGCGCTACACAATGAAGCTCCACCTTCAGTGCACTTGCAGGAGCAGAATTGGGCTACGTTCACACTACGACAATAAGTCCCGCGACAAATAGGGCACAACTTCACTGCAACATTTGTCGCGCGACAATTTTTATAATGGGAGTCTATGGTGTCGCATTGCGACATGCTGCGACTGCGACAGTCGCAGAAAACCCCATCTTGAATGGATTTTTTTGTGACTGTCGCGTCGCAGTATGTTGCAATATCGCAATGCGACACCATAGACTCCCAATAGTGCGACTTGTCACGAGACAAATGTCTTCGTGTGAATGTAGCCTAAAGGTTCATATTAACACTACTTCTCAAGATAAACGCTCAACAAAAAGTACATTTGTACTGCTGTCAGCAGTTTACAATTGTCACAACTGTCTAATGTGCAGTATATTCAACCTCCAACAAACAAAAGTGAACAATGGTTTAGCTATTTTTCATTAATAGTTGTTCTTTACCATCACATTCCCAGTGGCGCCTCTGTTGTGCCAACCTCTGCATACGGGACCTCACTGAAGTTCCACTGTTCGGGTCCTCAGGGTTTAAGCTTGGCTCTTCTTTTTTCAAGAGAATAGTGGAGCTCGGAGGTGATGTAGTTCTTACTTGCGTGTGTGAGAGAATCTCATTATTGGTTCTTTCTGGGCTTTTGGGCTCTTTATTTTCTACCTCTGATTTTTGTGTTTCAACATTATCAGAACAGCGTCTCTTCGATGGTGATGGCTTAGAGCATGGTTTAGCTAAAAAGAAAAAAAGGCTGTTTTAGAGTTTTTTTTAGATAAAAGAGAAATGGAATAAAGTAAACTAAAATTATTATGGGCTTAAAGGGAATCTATCACCCCATACCTCAATATTAAGTGTACCGTTAAATTTGTCATAGTCTCCTGATTAAAATGTTTCTGTTCCTTTCCAAAGCTGTGCCTCCGTTCTTGATAAATCCCGTTTTCTTCATAATACTGTTGCACCAAAAGCTCCGCTCATGATCGCGGCCAACCTCACTCCCTCAGCTTTGTTTGACAGGGCCAGGCAGTAACCGCTCTGTGATCTCGTGCATGCGTTGTCATTTTGGCAGATTGTGCTCGCTGATACTGATGCTTGCTCGGCCTGCGCAATCCACACGATTTCAGCCCTGTACTATGCAAGGGAAGACTGACGAAACAATGGTGCATCCGCAAGAACAGAGGGCCAGGTGCAACAGTGACACCCTTGTTGCTCCAAAGAGCTCCATTGCATATTAAAAAAATAAATAAATAAAAATACAGGATTTCTCAGGAATGGAGGCACAGATCTGGATGGAGAAGACACCTTTTAGTCGGTAGACACTTTGATCAATACTGGGGAATGTGGTGACTGAGTTACTTTAAAGGATAACTGTCCTGTTTTCATAAAAAAAGATAAATCAATTTAGTACATGTTACTGCTGCTGCAGCATTATGCATAAAGCAATCTTTAGTTTCTTCACATACCACTGTTTTCCTCGAGTTTTTCCCTTAGTTACGGCTTTCTAAACATTTACAATATTAGGACCTTCTCAAGATGGTTCCTCTGCCAGTTCTCTGAGGCCAAAACCGCTTTCCCTCATGTCCCATACACACTTGCTGTAGCCAGCAGCTCCCTGCCAGCCAATCAGATTGGATTACCGAGAGACACGCCTCCTCACTGTGAAGCCTAATACAGGCATGCAGTGTGAAGGTCCGCTCCTCTGTCTTCTGTTTATACTAAAAGGAAGGCAGATA
This sequence comes from Bufotes viridis, assembly GCA_033119425.1. Classification (NCBI taxonomy): domain Eukaryota; kingdom Metazoa; phylum Chordata; class Amphibia; order Anura; family Bufonidae; genus Bufotes; species Bufotes viridis. The sequence goes on along the minus strand of JAKVIS010002216.1, from coordinate 1,146 downwards.
AGCCCTAGCAACGGTCTTTTAAGGGAGCAGTGGAAAGGGACAGGGGATATTAATGAAAGCTGTTATTATAAGGTTATTACAGATCTTTTGACAATCATTGACAGACTAACTCAGGTATACATGCCTAGCTGTAATAAACTAGCAAATAAAAAATGAAAATAAAAAGACAGATAGGCCTCATGCACACGGCCGTTGTTTTGGTCCGCATCGGAGCTGCATATTTTGCAGCTTGGGCGCGGACCCGTTCACTTCAATGGGGCTGCAAAAGATGAGGACAGCACTCTGTGTGCTGTCCGCATCCGTTGCCCCGCAAAATAAAAAATAGAGCATGTCCTATTCTTGTCCGTTTTGCGGACAAGAATAGGCATTTCTACAATGGGCCGCATTAGTTCCGCAAATTGCGGAACGGAACGCGGAGCAGCTTCCGTGTTTTGCGGACCGCAAAACACATACGGTCGTGTGCATGAGGCCTTACCCTTTAGGCTGCATTCACACGGGCGAGTTTTCCGCGTGGGTGCAATGCGTGATGTGAACGCATTGCACCCGCACTGAATCCTGACCTATTCATTTCAATGGGTCTGTGTACATGAGCGTTTTTTTTCACGCATCACTTGTGCGTTGCGTTAAAAATCGCAGCATGTTCTATATTCTGCGTTTTTCACGCAGCCCTAGCCCCATAGAAGTGAATGGGGCTGCGTTAAAAACGCATTGCATCCGCAAGCAAGTGCGGGTGCGTTGCGCTTTTCACTGATGGTTGCTAGGAGATGTTGTTTGTAAACCTTCAGTTTTTTTATCACGCGCGTGAAAAACGCATCAAAACGCATTGCACCTGCGCGGAAAAAACTGAACAACTGAACACAATCGCAGGCAAAACTGAATGTCTTTGCCTGTGAAATCGCACAGTTTTCACTGAACGCATCCGCAACGCATCCGGACCTAATCCGGACACGCTCGTGTGAACCCAGCCTTAGGCTGCATTCACACGAGCGTGATTTCCGCGCGGGTGCAATGCGTGATGTGAACGCATTACACCCGCACTGAATCCTGACCCATTCATTTCTATGGGGCTGTGTTCATGAGAGTTTTTTTTCACGCATCACTTCTGCAACGCGTGTAAATCGCAGCATGCTCTATCTTATGCTATAA